>JAOQGN010332556.1:0-14207 GCA_027564295.1 Himantozoum antarcticum
ATGGACCGACGGGAGAATTATCACCGTAGCCGAAGGTGGCCGGCAGTGGCATGGTGCCCCAATCCGAGTCCGTCCCTCAGGGGACAACCCCTCCTACTCGGGCGTCCGATCATTTTGCCAGAACGATCGGTCCCGTCGGGCCAACTAGGATCGACGTTCACTCGTTATATACTACCCACAACTAGATAAATGGTTTGTGGATGTCATCAATTGAATACCATCGAACAGATTAAAATTTTAAAAGGACTAATGTTTGCTTGTACTATACTACCCACAACTAAATAAAACATTTTTGGATGCCATCGATTGAACTTAGAATACATTGAACCAATACGGGTTTTAACAGAACCGATGTTTGCTCGTATCGTACTACTCACAACTAGAGAGCGTAGAAAAGAGATAAATGGTCTACTGATCGTTGACTGGTAATGTAAACACATTCGGATGTCACCGCTTGAATTTAGACTACATCGAACCGATACGGGTTTTAAAACGAAAAATGTTTGCTCATACTATACTATCAACAACTAGATGAGATGATAGCACTTGTTTTCTTTTTTTTTAAATTTTGCTTGTTTTAGTCGTTTCTCTCTAAATCGACACTGACTGTCTAAATCTTCTTCATAAATTGACTCACAACGGCGCAAAATTGTGTATCTAATTGTTTGAGTGTACTCGACTGTGTGATAATAGCTGAATGCATCAACAATGTATATACCATTTATTTTTTTCACAAGCCTTCAGTGACTATCATTTGGGACCTTAGTTTTGAAGCTTTTTCACAATCGTTTTGACACCATCGCTTTCAAAGCCCAAAGAGAAACTATTTATGTACCAATCATCATCGTTTGGGACCATCGTTTGAGTGTTGATCTTTTGGAATGAAGTACCATCATTTGGGGACATAACTATCGATCGGTTTAGTATCATCGATACAAATTTATGAAACCGACCCCACTGTTCATAAACATAAATCCCGGAAGAAAGAACTGAAATGGGTGAGTACCATCGTTTTCAAGAAAAAGCACCAAAAAGCACCAAATAATCTGACATGAAGAGTCTGAAAAAATGGTCACTTCTCTTGGCGAGGTCTGATAAACAACTGAAATTCATTTCATTATAAAAAAACTGAAAGATTGAAAAAAGGAATTCCCACTCGCGTGATAGGTTAACAGCTGTTATTGGTGACCAATGAAGCAAAGTTAACACAATGGTATAAGAACTCACAACACGCGCATTAGTGATGCAAAGGGACCGGGTCAGACCCGTTTCCGGGGCCGAAAACTTTTTTTGGAACTCCTCGGGTCCATAATGAATGGGTTTTAGAACATCAGCATTTACAAGATGGGTATGCAAAAACGGAGTGAAGTGTGGCTCAACTTTGTACAGACCACAAACGGCAACAGCAAATGCAATATTAGTGAGGGAATATTTCCTATGAAACATGACAACACATCTTCTATGAATAAACAAATGTTGAGAAAGCCTGGCATTAAACCAAAGTCAAAAAGACAGAACAATGTAAGACATGTTTCCTAAACATCAATAATATATTTTGAAAATTAATATTTGTTATATTTTGCGAAATTAAAATAAATATTAATAACTTGTAGTTAGTAAATTGGTTTTATATTAATAAAATATTTACCTTTGCCTATATAGTATTTACCTACTAAAGATGTGCTGTTCTAATCTCTATGTATAATTATTCATAAAATAATTAATAATTTCACTCCTCCAATGATGGAATTCAAGTTCATTTCATCTCCAAACCAAAACTTCTTCCATGACTAGCATTCAGCCAATCACATTGATTTCAACGGAACACTAACCAATTATATTGCAAAGTTCTAAAATCAATAATGTCTGCTTTAGTTCACTATTATAATAAGAGCAACAGAAGCTGATCACGAGAATTGCCTTATTTTGCCTTGTTTGTTCACAAGAAAAAGGTTTTCCCCTATGAGTGGATGGATGATCTGAGAAAATTTAAAAGTGACATCTTACCACCTCAAGAGACCTTTCGCAGTGACCTGCAAAATACCAACATTTCATCAAAAGATTATCTGATGTGTGGTGACCTAAGAAAATGCAATCGTGTGAGGATTTTGTCTGCTGGTTTAACAACCTCAATGTTGTGCCTTTATTAGAGGCGCTAGACAAGCAGAGCACTATATACCAAGCAAAAGGTATAGATATGCTTGAATCGGCAGTGTGGTACCAGGTTTGGCTGTCAGGTGGTTCTTTACAGAGATTCCACCTAGAGTTTGTGTTCTAGATACCATGTCTTTTGGATATATTTGTGATCACCTTGTTTCTACCCAATCAATATGTTTGCTAGACAATCCAAACAGGGACATATATCAAGCGATCAGAGCCAATTTGACGGGGAGACCTAGTGTCAGATTTCACAGATTTCACAGATATCACTAAAAAGGTGTAACACGGATCTGCCCCACAGACTATGGTCAGAACGAAGAACGTTTGTGAACGAGTTCTAGGTGTCGATGACAATGCATTGTACCTTTGGTGCATCATGCAAAAACTTCCCTCGGGCTTTCGTCGCCATATGAGAGAGGAAAATGGTTTAGCTGCAGAGTCACCAAAAACTTTAGTCGGGTGGTGCACGGGTAGTTGCAGTACAAAGGTTCGGTCACTGGAAACTACATCTCCCATGCCACGATGGTCACGGGGTTCGTCTGGCACAGCACGCTCTACCCGTTGAGTCATTGTCACAAAATGTATAGGGTTTATCAGCTTCATGGTTGTTTTTGGCATGGACATCCTTGTCCGGAAATGGTGGGTGTCGAGACACACTCACAAGGTGTTAAAAGGTGTTAAATGATTGACTTTTACACTGACACTTTGGACAAAGAGGCTTACCTCTGGCATCTCAGACACGAGGTTGAGACTGTCTGGGAGCGTGAATGGGAAAAAAACTGTTAGGTAAAGCTCCAAGGTTAAAATATTCTTCAAGGCCTTTTCTCACACTCTTTATGGATCGTTCAGAGGTGTGATGTCGCTAGAAATGGATGGGTCAAACATTGTGAGTGGTGATTTTTTTGGCCTTGTCGAGTGTGACATTTATCTTGCATAGCAACGTTTTCAGAAAGGACTCCAATCTTTAAAGATGCTAACATTGGACGGGAGCATCTTAGTGAGCACATGAGTTAATTTGCCAACAAAAACGATTTCCTAAAAGACCTCAGTGCATGCTCATTCATGCTCATGGAGTCTCTTTGGAACAACGGCTCTGTTGTTGAGCGAATTGATTAGGTGGTACCTCTCTCACAGTCTTGTTATCACCAGCGTCTACCAGATGATTGTGTATACACCATGAGCTCTTTACAAATAATTTGGGGTGTCGGTATCAAATGCCAGATGCAATGGTGATGTTGTCCCAAACATGACCAAACAAGCAAACTCATAGGAAATTCGGTCTATGGGAAAACCATCGCCAACAAGGAAAAGCATAAGATTTTATAGCGTGTCGATGGAGCTGAACTTACTTCTGCCAAGAAAATAACTAAGCGTTTCTGTTCCCCCTTAGAGATACACGATGAATAATATGAGATCACCATCGACAAAATAAAAGTGAGTCGTTTACTTATTTATTACTTATTACTATATTACTTGTTTATGTCATACTTTACTTACTTAAGTTTTTTATCAGCATTTATTTAACATGACCAGCTCTTATCTCATAGTGTAAGCTTTTGTACATTGTTTGACAAGACCTGCTCTTATCTCATGGTGTAAGGTTTTGTAAATTGTCAAAATGAACATTCTTAAGCTCAACCTACACATTTCTCTCTGCCTCTCATTTGTGCATTGTATCAATGATTGTTTTATTTTGTTTTTCCCAAACGCTCTGTTCCATGCATGTACCATAGTTTGTATTTTATGTTTGCATTTATGTATTGTCACTCAAACACTAACACAGAATGTTGTCCCGTTACAGCTCAACATGGATGTTCTAGTCACACTCGGCTTTACCATTCTGCAGGACACAAAATTGAGGATGGTACAGCTTTGCTATGTCTTTAAGAGCAGGTGAGACTTTCTAGATCTATAAGAAATGACACTCAATCTCGACGTTTGTACCCCGTCTGAAAATCTCGGGAGTTGAAGTGATGCTAATAACATAAATTTCTATTTGTTTGGTTCTGACTTTAGCCTTTTGTCACTTTCTCTAATATCATGCTTGCACTTCAATTTTCTTCTCCAATAATATGTTTGTGCTTTTTTATGAACGGTCTGTGCAAATGCTGTTGTTTACCAGATCTTTATTGATCTCGTTTACCTCTACGCATAGGTTTGTAGATAGGAAGGACTTCCAGTATGTCCGAATGGAAACAGACAATGCTTACACGGCTTTGACTGGTCCTCTGGAGAATCTCGTCAAACCTGAATTCTGACAGAATTTTTACACAGACTATGGACAGTGGTTTCTGAGACCATTCTGTGAGAATCACACTGCCAACTTTAGCTGTATTAAGTTGACTGGTGAAAAGAGTGGCGACCCGATCACTGCTGTCTGATGGTGAACAAATATGACATGCAGACTCCTGTACTATTTAAAGAAGAGTTTGAGGGTATTTGCATAACAGCCCTAAACTCAAAAAGCATACGTAGGTCTTCCGCTTACTATTTTGTTTGTAATATATTTTTGTTTATAGTATTCGTGTCTGTATGAAGTTTATTTGCTTTGTAAAATATTGTACTGTGCTGTTATTTCAAAGAGTATAATCGATTGTACATGTAAATACACGCACGGATTGGTATGATGCATAATTATTTCTCGTCTCGATATATCGTGATACAGAAAAAGCATGCAAAAACATTATTTTGTGATAAAGAGAAATGACGTGTGTGCGGTTTGCTCCAAACAAAAAATAATACTATATTGAGTTGAGATTCGGTCCATCGGTCAGAGGCACAATCCTCAAACTACCCACATGGTTTAGCCGGTAAAGGATTGATTTGACAGGGGGACAAAGGTCTCCCTTTGCCGGGGTCGAACATTATTCTTGAGTTAAATTCCTGTGCAAATTTAGATTTCTGTCGTTCGTTTTCAGGCGTTCATACATCATCGTTTTTTCTATTCACGGGCATTCACACATTTTTGTGTACTTGAATCCCTATGCACTTTTAGAATTCTACCGTCCGTCTTTTTCTTTTTGCAGATTTCTACATTTGTCATTTTCAAGCATTCACACATTGTCGTGGTTTTCTATTCACGGGTGTTCACACACTTTTTCGTGCTTTCTATTGTAAAATTGTTCCTATGCACTTTGCAGTACTGCACAATTCCTATGAACTTTCAGAATTCTACCGTCTGTCGTGTTTTTTTTTGCAGGCACTAGCGATGCACAAAAAAGTGATGTCTCAAGACGTGGCGTGACAAAAGTCGTCTGGTTGAGACAGTGGTGTGTGCAGGGTAGTATAGTATGAGCAAACATCGGTCCGTTTGAAACCCAACTCGGTTCTATGTAGTCTAAACTCAAACGATGGCATTCAAAGAAATGTTTACAACAACAGTCAACAATCGATAAATGTTTTAATTATTTACTATGCTCTCTAGTATAAGCAAACAATCGATATTTTTACCCCATTAACCCCTAAATCACCCATGGCTGCCCGGGAGTTGTCCATTGTACACTGAAATTTTCATCCAATTTAGAAAATTTGTAATTATGTAACAAGTCACTCTACAGAAATGGCCAATATACGATTCTGAAGAGAATCAAATGAACATTCATAGCCAACCTACTTGAACAACTTAATATTATCCGAGATAATTTTCTATGCCAAACTGTGAAATGAGAAAAAGAGCCAGAACAAAACCTGCCCAAAAGCTCAGGAGCCACATCGGTTTAATGAAGTTTGAATTCAAGGGATGACATTCAAAGATATGTGTACATCATCAGGCAATGACCGGTAGACGTTTTATTCCTTCGCTATGAGTATTCAACTATTAGGCCGTAGTAAAAGTTATTTCGCTTAGTCATCATTTCCAAACCATTACACAATAGCTTTCTATCCGCCGACGACATAGCCACTCACTTTTCACCGCGCGCAGTACACAAACAACATTTTATTTCTTCACTGTGATTTTTAGTAGGAGCAAACAATCGATCCTTTTAAAGTCCACATCAGTTCGATGTAGTTTAAATTTAATTGATAACATCCAAGCATACGTCTACAACATCAGTCAACGAAGGGTAGATGCTTGATTCCTTCGCTACAATTTCTCAACTATTACCTCGTAGTAAAAGTTGTTTTTGCTTAGTCAGCTTTTCCCAACCAGTCTAAATTTAAAAACTTGCATTCACTAGCTTCTCACCGCGCACCGTACGCACAAACTATGATTCTAGCAATATGTTCTGTGTTCCGCAGTTGCGTGTAGTACTAGCGAACGTCAGTCCACTTCAGCCGCTCCAGTTATGACGAAACAATCGTTTCGATCGGTCTGGCAAAACGATCGAGACGATCGTTCTGGTGCAACGATCGGACGCATGAGTAGGAGGGGTAGCCCCAAGGGTACAGGCTCGGGTCGGGGCACGAGACCACCACCCGGACGCCCGTTGTTCAGCTACGACAATTGTTTTCCAGTAGGTCCGCCAGCAAATGATGAGAAAGCGGGCATCGCATCATCGGCAATGATGAGGCTTTCCATCGAGACCAGATCGAGCTCCTCTCCAGACGAACTTCGTGACCGCATGAGGTTTGGTCCTCCAAATTTGTGTAAACCCGTCCCGAAAACCATAGCCCACCGTTCTAGAAAATCCCCGCAGTCTACCCATCCCGACCACCGATATTCGCTTTAGGAACACCGACTTCTTCAACTTTTGGTTTTTGCGTACGCTAAGTTTAATGTTTAAATGGGGGTGGTAGGACCCCGTACTGATCTTTGGGAACCGAGGTTATCTTACGTCTCAGTACTAACCGAGGGTACCTATCTGCTCACACTATACTACTCCTGAGATATACTACAAACAGGTTAACTCAGGATATGCTACAGAGGGTACACCTAACGGATGCTACAAACAGGCAAACCTAAGGTAAGCTACAAATAGGTAAATCTAGGGTACGCTACAAATTGGTAAACCAGATGTCAGCTACAACAAGGTTAGCTGGGGTAAGCTACAAACAGGTAAACCTAAGGTAGCCTACCAACAGGTAAAATTAAGATAAGCTACAATCAGGCAGGTGAACCTAAAGTTTGCTGCATATAGATAAACCTAACGTAACCTACAAACAGGTCAATCAAAGCATACCCTAGGTTCACCTACACACAGATGAACCTAGGGTATGCTACAAACAGGTAAACCTCAGGTAAGCTACAAACAGGTAAACCTAAGGCATGCTACAAACAGGTAAACTTGAGATATTCTTCAAACGGACAGACCTAAAAATGTATGCTGCAACCAGCTTTGTGAAGACATTCTGAGTTGGTAGGCACCATTAGATGGCTTCAATTTACTTTTAAAGTTCTTAAAATGCCCATGTCAAAAAACTCTTTGTTCTCTAAGCGCTCTGACCTGTTTTCTCTTTTACTAGCATTATCCATTGGGTGCGGCTTAGCAATATGTAAACGATCTCTGTTAGCCTCTGGGTGCAGCTTTTATCTCGATAAGCATTCCAAATGTATATCTCGAATTATAATACTGGTATCATTATACCTTTTTGATAGCCCGATAGGTAGAACCATCAGCTATCTCTCAATATATAATTTTCATGGAAGCTAATGCTAATAACAGTGAGTCGGCACTACTATTTTGTTTTCCATTTCACTTTCTACAATTCCTGTAATTCCTGAGCGGCCTCATAATGTATGCTCTCCAAATCTCACTTGAGAGCAAAACACTTCCTGTCACCTCCTTATAGTGACCTATACAGCTATACACTTCACTTCCAGTTGCGATAAATTCAAAAATACTCGATCTTTGTTACCTACCAGGTCTACATGCCCACCCTCCTACCACATAACCTAAAAATAGTTTCATCTTGTGGAGAGTTGTGTTGCCATCGCATTTCATAGCTATGTCAAAATAATGTTATAGAATGTTTGGCATGGTTACCCAATTCTATACATTGGGATCTTCTTGTACTAATGAGTAGAATCTAGTTATGTCACTGGTAATAGCTGTAGTTGCATAAGCGGACAGCGTGAGTACCAATTCAACTATACTTATTTGCTGAGCAATGTGATTCTTTGTTTAAATATTTATATGGTATCAGGTGCGTATATAACTGGGAGTCGTGCAAAAGTATAACTGTGATATTTTGCAGTTCAACGATGATCATGGCCTGAACGTGTACCCATGATATTGTGCTGGTATGACTGTGATATTGTGCTGGTATGACTGTGATATTGTGCTGGTATGACTGTGATATTGTGCAAAACGTCCAATCGGATATCGTGTTGGCCACGCTCTAATATCATGTGAATTGTACAGCTGCGTATCAGTGCATAGTGTAATGTAATGCAACATTGATATCACTCAAACTGTACTGTGATGTTGAGAATGTGTAGTTTAATAATAAACAAAATACATGTATCTGTATCAGTATACTAATATCGAACGCTTATTTGCAAGATACTTTGTGGTAGGTTCAACACGTGTGACCACTGGTTTACACCTCAACATATAAATGAAGTCAAGTCACAGTAGTATAATCAATGCAATTCGTTGATAGCATTTATACACTGGAAGTGAAGAGATTTTGAAAATGGTAACACTCCAACAACTAAAACTGACATAAAGTATAATCAAATCACACATGTATCTGTATATAGCTTGCAAGGTAACAGCGAAGTACTGAGTGAGTGCATAATTATAGGATTAATATAGCAATGAATATTCACCTTTATCATAGTAACATTATCTACAGTAAAGACAGAGTGTGTAAAAATACGAGACAGATTCTAAATGTTTCTAAAGATTTAAAAAGGTTTTAAACCTGTATGACGCAAGGTTCTAGCTCTTATAGTTCTCCCAGAATATAGAGATCAAGTGAGGCGTATCAAAATTTGTAAACAAACTTTGTCATACCTAGAAATACACTCAGTAGTCAAAGAGTCAAATCACTTTTCTGAATTCGAGCAAGTAATTGCAGCTGTTAATTCTGGAAGAAACAGCAAAATACTCATCCATCCTAATCATCAACAAATATTTTATCTAAGAAGAGATTTATAAATTGATTTAAATCTAATATGATTTAGGGTGATTTCGGCAATCGTGGCTTATGCCTTAAACGGCCCTAAACCAGTCCGGCACCAACATTTATTTTAAACAAAAAATAATAATATTTTATTCAGAAATAACATTTTAGTGATGCGACGGGACCTTCTCATCAGCAGAAATTCAATATTTTATATCATCTGCATTTCTCTGCCTATATTTAAATAATGTATCCCTTTGTTCTGAGAGATCATTGTGAGTGTAACATTGACATAGTAGTTGTCAATGTTAGGGCTAAAAGTAAGAATTTGGCAGAAATGATAGATTTTGAATTTAATTTTCTCATATTTATTAAATATTCAAAAGACTCGGCCAGGCAATTTAATTTATATTTATTATTGAAATTTAATTGGGTGACTCGACGTGGCTGACATGATGAAATATTGGATTTTGTCGTTTGAGCTTGACAAAATTAGTATTAATGATAAAAAAAATCGTAACAGTTCTACAATAGTGCAATATTATTTAACCACCATGTAAATGGCCTCAAATTGAAATACATGTGTTTGCCGATCTGCTTTACAACAGGCTAGCCAATTGACTAGTTAAATCATTATTTAAATGTAATAAGAGTCTCTGACTTCTGCAAGTACTCATACACTTTAATACCGCTGATATAATATTTGTTTATTAATAGGTAGTAATCGTACACAAGTCAGGTGGAGATAACTTAAAGCTAACGCTTCCTGGTCCGGATTTCATTGTGATTACAGCTCACTGCTTCGGTTCAAAGACCAGCTGCAGGTAAATGGTAATTTACACACATCAAGAATCTACACATCAACTTATTTTAATTTTCCTCGGACACTGCTCCTCGGAGATGGCAGATACTAAATCAGTATTTTGCCTCAGATAATCTTCCGGAAAATTAATTTGGGGTATTCATGGAGCATTAAGAACAGAACAGAAACAGAAAGAGCAAACGCGGAATATACTGCTCTTACACTGCTCTCCAAGTAAGTGGAAATAGCTTCTAAATATCAACATACAATCTGAACAGTAAAACTCACACCATTAGCTGGAGTGTTGACTAACTGATCTGGTACTGTTTTGTAGATATATTCATTTGTGTCATAGTGCATTGTTGGCACATTGTAAATATTCATCATTACATAGCTTGATAACACAACATGCTAATATTTCAGCAGTACAAAGATTTATCCAGATATTGAGAAAGTAGTAGATAAACTGAGGTGTGATAAAGCTGTGGAGAGAGTCAGTGTGAACTCTAGTCTGGGTAGGAGATATGTAGTAGATGATGTAAAGGGCTACAGATGTGATGATGTCACACCACCAACAGAAGAACTCATAATATCTAGTGAGAACAGAGGGAGGGCTCTCATCATATGTAACAGCCGTAAGAGAGAGAATTGGCAGCAAGAGCTGCAGCATGCCAGGACTTTGTTGGGAGATCAACTTGGATTAGAGGTAACTCATATTTCCAGGTTCTGACTAAACATTTATCAAGTGCTCCTTTTTTGTGCACTTATTATTCACAATACTAAACAATGTGCTGGGAAGTAAATCTCATTTGTTTATGTATTTCCAACTATATATTTCACTGTCACCTTCACTGTGCTGGTTTGCTAGCTGTTATAAGTATAGGGAGTATATCAAGTCTACCACCATTGTGTTATCAACAAGATAATTGAGGTGCATCTCTCAGTTTTCTCAATACTATACCAGGACAATGAGTACCATTTAGCAGCCATCTTGTAAAGTATTTATATTGTAGCCCCTTCACTTACTACTTGTAGGTTAGAGAATATCCAAATCTAACAGCCAATGAGATGATCAGAACCATATCAGAGTTTGCTTTAGCCTCTATAGGTTCCTCTGTTGTCGCATTAGCTATCATGTCTCATGGGGACTCAGATGGGAACATTCGTGGCAATGATGAGGTATCTATATGTCCTCTTCAGAAGGTGATAGATGCCTTCTGTACTAAAGAGCTGGAGACGACTCCAAAGGTTAGTCAGATCCGTTGTCTCACTCGTGTACTGGGTAGCTACCTTCTCCAGAGCAGGAAATATCAGCAAAGGGTGGTAAGGACCCCTCCCCACGCCTCTCTATTAGTTCAGATGGGAATGTAACAATAAATATAATGTTATTGTCACTCCATCTTGCCACTTGCTTAGGTATTTTATAACATTTTCAGACTTTCACTTTTCTGTTTGAAGAACTGCATTGCAGCTTACAGTGAGTTTGACACATTATACTAGGTCTGCTATCATGGTGCTCTGACTGATATAATGCTGCTGTAATAGCTATAATACATATATCTGATAGTAGCACACCATGCATACTGCTATATCAACTCCCACAAGGATATCAAATAATATGACGTGCAAACACCTCCTCACCGACTAATGGGTAAGACTGACATAATGTACATTCAATGCTATACAGATATAGTCATTTTTGAAAAAATATATTTTGAACCAGTAACTCATTATAAGTATGTCTTCGGATACATGTGCGATGGATTATTTTTATTAACAATGCATATAAATAATTTTATAAATAATGAAAAAAAATGAAAATATTGGTGAACATATTATTTAACAAGTCTTTATAGATCATAAAATCCTTGTTATTGGCAATAAAATAATATTGTTTTATTCATGGGTCGTCCTGATTCCTAACAACAAATTTGCTATTGACATAGCATATTGATTCTCTATTGTTGATGCACACAACTAGTGTCAAACATTGGCACTGCAGTGTTACATCTGCAATGAAGGGTTTGCAAAGACGTATATTTCAACTGAATTTTCTTATAGCCAAGGAAGGGTTGACTAGTTCAAACACAAGTAAATGTAATTTGATTTGCAGCTACATTACATGATCATTGATTTGATGGACATAATCAGAGAATCTTCTGTTTCCAAGCAGACTGTTACTTGCTTGAAAATTGATTCAAGAAAACTTGTATAACCCTTCGGCTGCCATTGTAGCCTGACACACACTATTGCAGGCACACACAATCATGTAACATACGCACCTGCTAAATATGTATGTAGGCCAAAAGTTTGTGGCTGATGACTATGGATGTAGGAAAGATAGGCAAACTATTAACTCTCAAACAGAACACCTAGTGAATTGTATATTTTTTAATAAAATCCAATGGTCCATTGTCCTCCGATTTATAATATTTTTGATATAAAAACAATAAAATATGTTAACATATAATAATATGCAATGCTAGTCCGAACACACGACGTCGTATATATAATTATACGATTGGTCGCC
The DNA here is from genome assembly GCA_027564295.1 of Himantozoum antarcticum. Lineage (NCBI taxonomy): Eukaryota > Metazoa > Bryozoa > Gymnolaemata > Cheilostomatida > Bugulidae > Himantozoum > Himantozoum antarcticum. The sequence goes on from JAOQGN010332556.1 coordinate 12,501, forward strand.
GGACATATAAGATTTTATGTTTCTGGCACGATGCTCACCGAATGGCAGGCGTAATTATAATAAATCACCGAATGCCTTGCATAATAATATTAAATAACATGATTTTGCGATGTATCGGAAGACACCCTAAGATATTATTTTGTACTTATAGATAGTGATGTTGTCTTTCTGCCGTGGAAGGATAGGACAGCCAAGGAGTAACAGAACAAATTCAGCCTGGGAGTGCAAATTTCTGGAACCCGTAGCGGAGCTCATGTCTTTTGCTCCAGTGAGAAGAGGTTTAAACCCAAACTTGAAAGAGAAGGAGTGGAAGAGACATCCTTTTAATATGCTGACTGTTCCAGTAAACTCCTATATCAACTTCTCAACTCTTCCAGATAGCATGTAAGTGGTAAATATTTGGTGCTATAGTATTTAAACATGATATAAAACATATACATACGCTTGGAGAGATTACTGGTACTGCTTATACAGGTTATTGCACAGAGAGGTGACAACTCCTCACTTATCAAATGTGGCTAAAGTTGCGTTTAGACTAGGCAGTCTCCGGCAAAGGTATTGGCATCTTGAGGCAGAAAAGACAAATATGGCTTGTCTAAATGGCAAGACGTAATCCATAGCTAGACCGATAGCTACTGAGACAGAGACGGGCAAGCCCCAAACCCTCATTTCTCCATCTCACATGGATAATAAATGTTGAATCACTAACAGTGTTAGGCCCAATGAGTAGTTCTGTGCAATTTGTTTTTGTGAAGAAGATTAAAAATATAAAATATTTAACACTAGGCTAGTGATGAGTAAACTGTACTCATCCAAGCTTATAATGGCTATAACTGAATATTTATTCAGGTTAGAAAGTTGTACACTAGCTTATTGAAAAGAGGAGATTCTCAGCTTCAATTTCAATATATAACTTGCGATTCTAGATGAGGAGAGGGCTCACAGTGACCACAGAAAATCAGAAATACATTTCTTCATTATAAACCAGGCAATCTTTCACTTGTCACTAAACTGTTCTACTCTGCCATTCATTAAATTAATGTATGCCGATTCAAACATTACATCTCAGTTATTATCAAAATGCAAAGAGTATCTGGTTGGCTTTCTGACCCATTATAGACTTTATAGTATATGGTAGACTAAAATTTGTAATTTTACTCCATTTTAAATTATTTTAATGCTAATGAATAGAATATATATGGTGTGGAGGGGTAGCAGCAATTGCAGCCAACGAGTAAAATAAAATATTTTACTTTTCAATTTCTTGAAAAAACGCCTAGCTTGGAAAACGTTTTAATAATAGTATTTAATTAATATTTTTGTTTTTAATTTTACTTAATTATCGTGAGTAAATTTTTATCGATTCTAATTGTATGTAGTAGGCAACAACAACATTATGTGCGTCTAAACAGGGAGCATTTGAATAATGATAATAATCAATTCGGATCATTGCAAATATATAAAACATTTGTCTTACCTGGCTGGTGTAAAAAGCAAGACTGAGCAAGATTTGTCTTCATGCAGAGCAGGGGTGTATATTAGAGTGCTGATTTGAACACTGATCGAGTGTAGAAGAGTAGAGAGTAGAGTTGTTGGGGTCAGAAAAGTCATTGATTGATCGTCAATCCAGATACCAAAGTGTGGTATAGAAATACCAAAACGTTGTTGATTAAAATATGGAAATAAACTACACTACAGAAATCAAAA
>JAOQGN010332667.1:0-14201 GCA_027564295.1 Himantozoum antarcticum
TTTTCCGCATCACTGGGGGGGTTTTCGGCCCGGAATTTGTGTGCATTTGTAGGGGGGGAAAAATCTGTTGTGTTTGTTTTTGGACAAAAAGGAAACAAAATCCCCCCCCCCCCCCCCCCACTAATTATGCACGCTTGAATAAGACTTGCCGATTTGTGTCAATGCAGTAATAACAGTTTGTCAATGTGAATTTTCACTAATTTTGATTTTTATAATTTTAATTTTTTTAACTAATTATAACTTTCATTAATTTTCATAAATTTAAATTTTCACTATTTTTTTAATGATATTGACACCATTAGTAATTGACAACTGGTTGGCTGTTTACCTTTTTGTGGTATGCCAGCAGGATATATTCCAGATAGGCCTTCTATTCACATTAGATATGTCACATCCAATACATGGCCCATCTTTTGGTCCTTCCATTACGTTAAACATAATAATAGTGTGTTTAGCAATAAGTATAGGAGGTTGGTATTTGATAGTAATTGATTTCATTGGTAAGCTACATGTTATTCCTCCCAGAGGCCTTCACAGTTTAATTACAATGATATAAATACTCATGTATATATACACTGGATATATTGTCATCTCTCTGGGCATTCACAACAATTGGCATTATAAATAGGAAACATTGTCATATAAACATGTTAATATAATTATGTATATCAGTCGTGGGAGCATACACAATTTCTAGGAAGAAGTTAAACATCCCATTAAATACCCCAACTGAAAGTGGATAAAACTTAAACTTGTAACTTAGGATTTCTTGGAATATTTTGACAGAAACATTGCAAAGCAAGTTGTATTATCAGGTAAAATTTGTTTTGCAATCTAGCCTACTTTCATTTTAAAGTGGCTTGCTTTGTTGGGAAAGTGATATCTTATGCTTCTCTAAGATAGAGATTATACTTGGACTCATTCCAGACTGTAGTAGATCTTCAGGTGGAGCTATTCCTTAGCCTTAGCCTACGCCCACACCACAGAATTCATAAGACCTTAGCCTATGACCACATAAAAGCTCTTGCATAATTATGTTGTACACAATAGGTTTCCTGTACAACGTATTTCAAATTCAAATTCAAATTCAAATGCCGATTTAGCTGCATTTATAGCATTGCATCCTGATGCAATATACATGTACATAAAACTTGAAAGGCTTGCAAGAGCATTTGCTAAATGAAAGCATTAATTGCCTCTCCTTTATTATTGTGTTATGGAGCTTAGGGCTATCCTGTTAGGCCTCTCTTTAAATATTCTTTTTGCTGTGATGTGCGCAATATAATTATGAAGTAATTTCTTTGTGAGTTAATAATTATATTAAATTCCAATCAGATGCTTTGAAGCTAAATTTCCAGGCTCTTCCTTGAGGTGCTGGTGGAAGGAGCCTGAGGCACTTTGGTGGAAGGAAAGCCCCAGAGTATCTAGAGGCTATGTGGGTCACATCACATCTGCCAATCTGAATGAGTTTTCACTCTGTAATTTGATTAAAGAATGCATTGGAAAGCATGATCATTTCGTACTACATCCATCAATTAGTATCCCTAATTTTTAAAACAAATATTACATAAAGACAAAGGGTAAAAGCCAGGTGTAAGATGAAATTGTGATCCTTATGTTTTTCGAACATGCGGGCTCCTAAGCTGAATTCCGACGCATGGCGAATGCGCAACGAGTCCCGTGCGTATTTGTCGCCTATCTAAAGTATCAACTTGGATAGTTTGTTGACTAGTTTGTTGGATGCAAGTAGTTTGGGGCATTAAATCAAAATCTTAAGTAAAAGATTAATATTATTTGCTCAAAAAATAACAAAATGGCATCAAAACAAGTAATTATGACCCAAATGCGACTTGAAAAGCACCACAAAATCGTTTGAGAAATTGAAACTATGACAATTACAATTATTTTATGCCTCTGCCTCTTGCAGGCATTAATATGTTAAGGCTGGTTGGTATCCATGCAAGTCATAAGCATCGTAATGGTCACAGGTATGGGAGTTGTCATATCTCACCTGGTGCAGGAGCCGGGAGTACACAAATATAAGTATGACCATGTTATAAGGTACTCATCGGGCGAGCCAGGGGAAAGTTGAAGCCTGGCCTACTCTCATGCACACCGTGCCATAGGAAATTCCCGACTGCTGTGCTGCTAATGACATGTATGGATACCAGCCTTTACAGAGGTCTCTGACTGCCCAAACATCTGTATACCAATTATTTACCCACTATGTTAAATGAAGAAATATTGTTTGCATGAAAAGAAATATTGTTTGTTGAAAAATTGTAACTGCTTAGGATTTGTTGCAACATGACGAGTTGGTATTAACATTAGCATTAGAAGTTACATAATAGTACTCAAACAGAAATATTTGCTACAGTGCAATAAAACAAACAATAACTAGAAATAGCCTTTAAAATTACCATAAATATGTATACAATCTTGCTGGCATCAATGAACACTAGCCTGGGATTTGAAGTCTTCTGCAAACCCTTTCCTCCTCTCCCCACATGCCCACAGAAGTCTTGGGAACATTGGCTGCATAAACAGCCACATAAGTGTTTAGGCTAATGCCACATACTATCCCACCATATGCATTTACATAATAAGCTAACATCTGGGCTATAAATAGTTTATGCTCACATGTGTCGAGGAGTTGCCCTGCCCGATTAGCAGCAGGTTAGTCAAGTATACGTGAAGGTCATTTATTTGTAAGATTTTACATGGTTTTAGTTATACATTCCAGCAGCCAATAAAAATTAATAAAAATATTTAGGTATTTGATAATTGTCATAAATTTCACTTGATACCTGAAATTTCACTCAACACTTGATAGTTGGTGAGAGCGAACAAATTAATGCATAGATATGGTTATCAACAGCTATGCCTACATAATAACCTTGAAACTTCATCATCTCTATGATTTTGTTTACAAAATGGAAATCAGGACTTTGTAAAGTGTGCTTAAATGTGGCAATCTATAAAAGTTGTGTTCTACAAGTGCTTTAGGGGATTGAACGGGCTACGGCCTATGGCCCTCGCCATATGGCGAGGGCCTAGGTCTTCAATGCCAAATTTGGGATGTTTCGACATCTTTTGAAAACACTCACATATTGTCTAGCAGCTTTACTCGTCTGCATTGGACGGATGTTAGCTTTGTATTCGCTACCAGAAGTTTATGTTAAATAGCTTTACTAGCAGAGTGTCTTAGTTCACAAGTGAGAAATATTTGTGTCTGAAGCCAAGGCTACCATGTATGGCACCCTATTTGCTTCTAGGGTGCAATGCAAATAGGGTGCCATGCACAGCACCCTATTTGCTTTCAGTTTAGGGCCGGAGCACACTCAGGCAAATTTCAGGTTCACAGCCTTGCCCAGAGATCCTTAGCATTGATAGGACGTGTACCCCAATATGTTGATATTTTTACAAACCAAGTGAAGTGGCACGCAGGGATTCCAAGTCTGGTCACCTGTGTGATGTCAGTCTTCTCATTCCATTGAGCTATAACTGCTTCATAAGCTGAAATTCTTCGTGTAATTATTATAAGCACTCTCAGATATTAGGTACATCTCAATACAGTCATGTTGGCAGGAGTGCAAACTAAATTATAATATTTTTTAAGTTTCTATAACTTGAATTTGGTAAATTGCCTGCTCTATCGGTTATGACTAGCATAAGCCATTTCTATGATTTGAAGAGGAGGAGGATAATTCCCAGTTATTCAACCTAGGAAATATCATTGAGGGTAACAGCCTCTTAATTTCTCGCTGCATTGAACATTCTATTACAGTGCCAACATTTAGTCTGATGTTTTTCTATAGCAAGCATTGGGGAATCCTTCATACTTCATTTATCTCATGCAGGGTGATTAAAACTTAGCCTAGATTGTGTAACACATATTAATACACATCTGTAGCTTATCTGCTAAAGCTTTTGATCAATTAATTAATTACTGCATGTGAATATCTTATATCATTCTGATATTATATTAATAATTACATGCAGCTTTTCCAATTCAGCTATTTATGTTTTGTGAATTATGGGAAAAACGGCTTAACGTTATGTGTGGTATTATGGCAATTATGCAATTCTCTGTGGGAAAAAAGCATCATTAACTGGTCTGATGTGCGGGATGTATCATGCCAGTAATAGTGAGATGAATTACAAATATTTGGCAACTTTTCAACAAGTCAGCTGACAGTAGAAGCAGAAATTTGAGTTTCTATGAGAAAACAGATTGCTCAAATGGTTCTAGGAATTGAAGCTATATATATATTGAGAATTAGCCTGTATTTACAATTCTACACATAATTAGGCGAATTTTAGTCAAAATGAAGGTGTGGAACCATGTGGCTAATAATTTGTTACACAGAATTTTGTTGTTTCACATAAACTCAACAAGTCAGAATAAATTATTTCTTTACTGTTTCATTTTAATCTTTATGGCTGAGAATATAAAGAACCAATTGCAAAATAATATGTTGAAATTATGTTGAAATATTATAGCTGCTAGCTACCAAGACCATGTTATTTGACGCTATTATTGCACCAGGGTTGCTTTCAGTAGAAGCAGTGGTGCAGTGCTGCCTAGACTGCGAACACCAAAATGCCTAGGCGCCATCTAGGCAAAACCAATTGTTGAATTAGCTTTAAGGTAGGAATAGAGAGCATAACTCCAGTTTCTTGCAAACTAAATCTCCTCATTTACCCATATATGTTATACGGCAAGTTTCCACAGTCTAGGCAAAAATGGATTTCTCACTACACCACTGAGTAGAAGAGGCTCATTACCATGTTGACTGAAACCTTTCATCTGATCATAAAGCAACAAGCTGTGGGTCATTATTAGGAGCTCCATCTATGATTGAGGCTGGTTCAACTACTCATAGAAGAGAGGACTTCAATTCGTAAGGAGGAGTTGCCCTCCCTACAGAGACACAGATACATTGCTACTGTGACACGACATCTTTATTTGCTCTGCTTGCCATCATCCAGTGGTGCCAGTGGGCCTATACGTACCTATATGTTGTACAGGTCTGCTTGCCACTCATCCAGTGGTGCCAGTGGGCCTATACGGACCTATGCGTTGTACAGGTCTGCTTACCACTCATCCAGTGGTGCCAGTGGGCCTATACGGACCTATGCGTTGTACAGGCACTTAAAATCACAGGCTATACACTTTTCAAAAGTGTATAGGCACTTATTTCTTAGTAGTGAAAAAAATATTTCATCTATTTAGCATGTTCCTCACCCACAAGCAACAACTCTGCTCTTTAGTTTATTCCTGAGACCAAAAATTATTTACGTTGGTCACACTATTCATCCTGCTGGTTTGAATGCTTACAGTTTGACTATACTAGTGAATATGGCTGACCTAGCCAAGAATTTATGTAAAATGTGAACAATGCCCCAGATTGCAGGATTTTGAATCAAAAGGCGCACACATTTTCGGGGTAAGGCCCTAGAGCCGGGGTAAGGCCCTAAAACCCTGCAGGAAGAGATTCACTTCTCACTGCCTCTCAATGTGCTCCCCACCAGCGCTTTATGCATCAGAACAGGCTTGCAGCGAGTGTGGTCACGGTGGTCTGGCTGGAAATTAGGTGCATAGGCACTCGTTTTTTCCACTCACACCGCTACACTCATCTGTTAGATGAGCTATTAGTTCTGTAATATTTATCTATGCAGTCACTAGATTTATTGAATCATTACGGTGGAAGTCAATGTACCAGCTGCCGACAGTTTGATTAGACAGTTATATCTCTTCACTACCGGTGTAATATCCGGGTATACGCTCTTATCTCAAATGCCTTCAAGTAGCTACAAGCAGAAGAAGACCCATTGTCTGTAATATATTCTAGTACTAGTCAATATTCCATATCTACTCAGTGTGTACATTATATTATCAAAGATACTTAAACATAGTTTTAGGAAACTTTGATTTGCATACATTTTGTAGGCGTATCGTAGCTTTATGGTCAATCCAAACGCTCAGATAATACGCTCCATTAATATAACAATGTGAGCTCTGTTTTATTAATAAGATGAGTTCAGATCCTGGCCAAACTCGCACTGGAGCGGGATCGTCACATGTTCCATCCACACGTTCCGGTTCAATCAGAAAATGTAGAGTCATATCGTGAAAAAATTGTGAAAGTGGAATCTCCATGTAAATCAAGACTTAGTAGCCAAAGGAAGAGAGTGTGGGACTGAGTAGTAGCCACAGTTTTCCAGCCTGTGATATGCAACCGGATACTTTGACCTTATCATCCGACCTTGTGACCTTGTGAGCAAAGTTCAGCTGTCCTGAACAGCCCAGTCCAAGTAATCTGATCAGATTAGTTTAGTTTATTTTAAAACTGCTCATATCATAAAATATGTTTTGAGTTGCTACAAATTGTATAAAGTCAAATATGCAGTTAAAAGTACCGTAATTTAATACCGACATTTCTATTAAAAACGATAAAGATGGCAATAAAATATAGGCAAATATTATGTAGTTCATGCATATCTTCCAAGTCATTTAGTAATCAGTCCAAAACTTAGTGTTGTCTGTCCAGCACTCGTCTTACTGTATGATTTGATGCACTGACTTGAGGTTTTTGACCAAACAGTTATTTATATATGCAGATGACTATTGATTCATTGCTGATATGAAGAGCCTATTATATAGAACATTTTGACATATCAAACTGTGGGGAAGTAGTGGTTTGTTGCAGATATTGCTGGCAAAATTTGCACTTTTCGCTAGTGGTTTCTGAGCCGTTTCTCCTGCTGTAGACTATACATTTGTGGAGTATTGTATATGATATAAGGCTAGAGCTTGTACAGAGGAGTGGAGGACTTCAGTTGGTAGAAGGTGTTTAATTCTAGCGATTTGTATCAAAGCTCCATTTATTCGTTTACTCATGGTGTTAATGTGTTTCTCCCATAGCATGTGTCCATCCATATATACTTCTAGACTTTTTACAGTTGTGTGTTGTCCTAACACCGTTCCACACAGCATTAGATATCACCTCGGATCCGATCAGCTCACCGTCAGATACAGGTTAGAAACTGAACTGAGCGGTATTTATCTGAACGCCTGGATAGGTGTTTTTTACTTACTCCACATACCATAAAAGACTAAGGGCCGAAAAATTAGTAAATCATGAAACATGCAGCCCTAGCGTGATTCTTAGATAGAACTTTGGCTATGAGTATTGTCTCACCACCATCACTCTCAACAAATATTGAGTGTCTCGGTGATGAGTACATTTAATGTGACGTAAGTTGATTTCAAACTAATTGATTGGAATCAAAGTGGGTGACACTTTTCAGGAAGTCCTTTAGCACGGTTCATACTTCAAAGATTGGTGCATTGAATGCTATAATCATGGGATTGATCATTCGATCCTTGCCACAAAAGTGAATTTGTATGTTGAGTGGGCAGCTATATAAATAGCATCTATTTATAGCAATAGCTATAAATAGATCTTTTCTCAATCTCTGTGGCAATTTGTAGAGATAAGATATTATTATTTACGCTGAATAAATACTTTGTATCTGCGAAAACGAATTTTTGCCATACAAATATAGATAATAGGGGCATTCGCGACCTAGTTCAACGAACGTAAAAATAATATTTTTATCATTTTTTATATTAGATTACTATATCAAAAATAATAAAAGTTTTATTTTTACGTTCGTCGAACTAGGTAGCGAATGTGCCTAATACAATATATAGAAACAATAAATAAACTGTAAGTTTTTTTTTCAAATATATAGTAAATCAACATAATAAATAAATAACATATTATATATAATAAATAAATAATAAGTAAATAATAAATAAATAATAATTAAACAATAAACAAGCGCTAAACAAGAAGCAATAAATCAACAATAAATAAACAATGTAATAATTTTTATATTATACTAGAATATACAATCATAAACATACATGCAAATAGTAGATAAAACTGGATAAAAAATAATGCATAACAATTACTGATAACTAATAATGAATTAATAATATTAGTAAATTAACAGACTTAACAGACTCCTCCAGTCTAGGTTATGTTACCTACCTAATATTAGGCAGTGCCTGCAATAATATATGGAAATTCTAAATTGCTACATAGGTTCAGTGTAGCAGCCTAAAGCGCAAACGAAACGGCTTAATGTAGAATAAAACCACCGATTTTCTGACCACAGTCCAAATACTCTATAATTAACCCATCTTAACTCCCCCAAGTCACTTAAACAAATATATATATTGTGTTTTATAGAGCTGTAATTTCCGCCCCTGACTATGGACCTAGCAGTGCTCTTTCTCTGTCTATTCTCTCTGGACTATGCAGCATCTGGTAAGACACAGAGATACCGGACACTCCGCTACCACACTCAGATTGCTGCCACACCCCATGAGCTCAAGTGGGATTTCACTGACAGGTAAGTCTTTGATTTAGCCTGACCATCAAGCTCTCTCTGCCAGAGAGCAGTTGTCTCCTCCAGTAGAGCAGTTGTCTCTTCCAGTAGAGCAGTTGTCTCCTCCAGTAGAGCAGTTGTCTCCTCCAGTAGAGCAGTTGTCTCCTCTAGTAGACAGTAGTCCGCTAGTGTGTGGCAATAACTGTTTTTTTCCTGTTTGTTTCTACGCAATCTCCAGATAGACATGGTCTAGTAATTAGGAGACCACGCCACAGATGTTAGCGCTAGACTCGATAAATGCAAGAGAAAACCTTCTTCTGGGGAAAACCTCCAGGTAATCAGTGATACTCTAACCCAGGTCTTTGCAGATAACTTACCACATTGCTGCAATGTTACTATGACCACAACCGTCACCACGACAACCGCTGCTGACAAATCGTTGTTATGGCATTATTTTCTTATTGTTAGTAATCCAGCATTTGGGAAACCCACCTAAAATTAGCATTTATTTCTTCCAATCATTGCGCATACAAAGCAATTTTAATATATAAAGGTTGGTTAGATATTTTTCCATTTGCTATTTTTGGCCATTTGCTCAGTTCTCATAATTATTGAAAAGTGCATGCTTCCTTTACCTGGGAGGGGGAAAGAAAGAAGAGGAAGGCAATTCTCTTCTATGTTCTTTGACTAGTGGGTGCCGAATCATTTTGGCCATTTGTTCAGTTCTAATAACTATTGAAAAGTATGTGCTTACCTTACCTCCTCCCCCCCCCCCCCTTCCCCTGGGCGGGGAAAGGAAAGAAGGGGAAGCCAACTCTCGTCCATGTCTTGGAGTAGTGGGTGACTAATCATACAACTTATTCAATACTATGTATGTATGTCTGTATGTTATAGAATGCTATTCTTTGAGCTAACTGTTAGGTCACATGACCCAGTAGTTGGCATGGGATTCTCTGACCATGGAGATACAACAAACGCTGATTTCATGGTCACCTGGTTGGATTCCACAGGTCAACGCCATGTACAGGTAGGTTAGCTTAACTATTTCAATAATAGGTGGGTGGCTCTTTTGGTAGGCAGCTCTTGAGGTGGGTAGATTTATGAATAATTTGGCTGTTCGAGTGGGTGCTCAGGCAAGTAATACGAGAGATAGAATTGCATTTTGGTTGATGGGTTGACAGTTGGGGCAGATAGTATAAGTGGGTAGTTGCGTAATATAAATTTGGCCAGTTGGATTAAAGATAAATAACTATATGAATTATAATCTATAATAAAATTGTAGTTATAATTTAGGAATGCTTAAACTAAAGAGGAATTCATTTACATTTCAGATTTTCCCAAATTGCAATCTGCAAAACTAATTCTAATTGATCCTTATAGTTAAATGTAATAATAGTTAAATGAAAGAACAAATTTTAATAGCGCTGCATGATGTGTACGATTGAAGCATAAAAGTGAAGAGGCAAAGTTTTTTATCTGAAGACACTTGTTGTCGATCAATGCTGCTGCCTAATTAGACAGCATATAGATGTATTACACTTTAGTTGTATGGTAGACGTTGCAGGTAGATGTTGCAGGTAGATGTTGCAGGTAGAAGTTGCAGGTAGATGTTGCAGGTAGATGTTGCAGGTAGATGTTGCATCTACTTAGTGACGGTAACTAGTTATTAATAGGCTTGGGTCAATTTTTGTATTAGTCTATTAATATTATTATTATTATAATAGTGTAATATATTTAATGTTATTATGCATATACATTCACACAAACAAAAATATCCGATGGTGTTGCCAATAAATTACTTAAACCTTTATCCGGACAGATCTTCGGCTTGGAAAATCAACAAATTACCACACAAACATGATACTATGGATAACAGGCAGAAATCCATTTTGCTGACTCTTGAAAAAGTCCTGGTGCAGATTGATCTAGGCAGCAGGCAGCAGGCAGCAGGCAGCAGGCAGCAGGCAGCAGGCAGCAGGCAGCAGGCAGCAGGCAGCAGGCAGCAGTATACTGAACCGGTCTGCTTTTGGAAGCATGTTCTCTACCCTAGCCATTCATGCAGCACATCAATCAAGGGAACAATAGAAATCATTACTCTTTTTTTTAGAATGTTTAGCATGAACCAGGCAAGGAGTAAAGTATGTTATTTTATGTGACAGAGTGACTACTGTTCACTTCAAAATCAAACTTAAAATATTTAAACAGGTCAATCAAATGATTTACTTTCATTTAATTCCCAAAGACAAGCAAATACAGGTTAGATGCTTGCAGGAGACTTTTTGCAAGAATGAATCAGTTGGAACTTGAACCTCAAACCCTTGGGTTTGAGGTTCATAATTATCTATAATTTGACGGGGATTTAATACTGCTCCATTTTGATGACATTGTCCATACTAATTGACAGGATACCTGGACAGACAGTTACTCTATTATGCATGCAGACGTACATCAGAGCTACACAGTGGACGGTGTCAAGAACCTAGATGATGATGGCATGATCATCAGGTTCTCCAGAGAGAGGAAGAGCTGTGATCTACAGGACTACCATATTGATGTGAGTGAAGTATTGCGTGCTGTAACACAATCATATCCCAATATTAGGATGCAAAGGAGGGATTTTGGCAAATTATTTAAACAGCAATCCCAACACTACAACCTTGCATTGATCTCTCTATCATTTACAGATGTTTTGCTCACTGCAATCTCTCAGTTGTACTGGAAGTCTAACTGGTCGAGTTGGTAGCGCGTTTGCCACTTTGGTCTTGCAGCAGTGACGCTAGTTAACTGCAAAGACGTGGGTTCAAGTCTCAGTTACGACCTGGAGGTTTTTATCCCATAGAAGGTATTTCCTCCGTACCATTTGAACTAATAGTAATATCACGCAATGCGCAGGGGTTTCCCTCGACTAGCTCCTGGAGCTAATGGATTACCACTTAAAATAATACGCTTGGCAAGCACGATATTATATGATTAATACTCCGAAGGGAGATTAGCATGCAAGCTTTAATGTCGGTTCTCCTGCCTAAATGGTGAGCTGATTTAGACCAAGATATCCTGATACAGCTGCCATGCATGCAAATCAGAACTATAAAGAACATTTGCTCTATTCGAAGACCAAACTGAAACAGCCTAAAATCCAATGACTGCAAGTCGATATGATCTGCTGACCAGCTGAAATGAATACCAGTACACAGTTGAGTTGGTTTTCTGTTATAGTTTACTCCATTAACCTTTATCCATTTCAATGGCTTAATACCATGAGACAGCAGTTTTCCAGAGAAGTAACGGGCACCAGACAATGTATTCAGTGTAGCATCACACCGACTGACGATATTACGATCATTTTTACTATTCTTTGGTTCTATCACCTAAGGATGGTCTGTGTATCTGTGATGCTGGTTCTTGTCAAGTCCCTGAGAGCTACAGTATATTTCAAAGGATTTGTGATGGTCCGAGCAGTGAAGACTTCTGTAGCAATGTAATGTTGGTGTATTTCACCTCATTTCATTGAATGCTCTCAGGTTATTACCTCTCTCTTTGTCGTAGACTGGGACTACACATATACTTATGTTTACTGCACCATACATAATGGCAGCTCCCGCTATGGTCAACACTTCAGAGTTCAACTTGACGACAACCAGAGTGCAGCTGTTAAAGAGCCAAGAACCGAAAGCTACCATTCCAGCTAATGCACAGTTCATAGAGATCAAGAATGACAAGGTGAGCCGTTTCCAGCGGACACTCCGAAATGTATCGGCTGTATGGGCGTTTGATTTGACTGGGTGCTTGATTGGTGTGGCTGGGTGGTTGCTAGGTATGGCTGGCTGGTTGTCTGGTTGGCTGGGTGGTTGTCTGGTTGGCTGGTGGTCATTGGTCATGTGGCTCACAGCGGCTCACAGCGGCTCACAGTGGCTCACAGTGGTTCACAGTGGTTAGGCATTTGGATGAACTTTTGATGGGTGAATTCTTGTTTTATATGAAGTACCAAGTATGTAGCATATAATATATTGTAAACACAGTCTGATATGGCATAGCATCCGGAGTAAACATGTTTCTCATTTTAAGATTTTTAATCAAATAGTAGAAAGTTCATATACAACCATCTACTACCATCTTGCCAATGTCAATATCTACAATCTACATGTACGTATAGATTATTCCCTCTTTTTTGGGAAATGAAGAAAATCTGTTGGCTTGTTTACTTGGTAGAAACTTAGATCTTAAAACATTTGCAAATCATGAAACGTGACTTAATTATTTCTGCAGCCATATTCTGCCAAAATCCATTTCCTTGGAGGAGATTGCATTCAGGGTGAATGAAGCTTAATTACTGAATGAAAAGCGAAGATGACAGGGTTCATCAGCGGCAGCTTTCTCATTTCCTTTCATACAGTAATAAAGTTTATATTTCAATCAAAATGCCAAATTGTCTGATTTTCCAATTTAATGTGAGCGGTATTTTGTTGAATTGGCTGATTTAATTGCTGTTTAAGCTGATATCAACTCAAAATAATCATAATCAAGTACGGGTATCATTATATTTGTATTACTCAATTATTACATATTCAAATCTTTAATTGATAAATGTAAGATGAAACTTTACTAATTAAGCCATAAGCCTACAAGTATCGCAGCTACGCAGCTTGCGTTGAGTTGTATGTTTTCCTTTCACCTTGTTTCCACCGTACTAATCACTTGTACCAGTGTGTCACATTGCACTGAGTTGCTGTGTTGTCAGCCCTATTAACAAAATATAGAATTTTTGCACCAACTGCAAACATATTATGCACCTATGATAAAATATATTAAGCCTCAGGTAAACAAACATGTGCCTGGTTTCTTGATTAGCCTGATAACAGTAGTCATTTGATGGAGGCCAACAAGAACTTCTTTGCCAAAGTGACTTTAAACTAGTGATTTTGAGAGATGACAACTCCTACTATTGCAATATAAACTGAAGAGCTAGTATATCTGAAACTGAAAGTGTGTCTATGGATGCAATTCGGTTAAAATGTTGCGTTCAATTGGAAGCCCTAACTTGCAAAAAAGTAGTTGATGCAGTCTGTTGTAGCCTGGGTTCCAAAGCTTTTTGCTTGGATATGCTGCCACAAATGCCTGCAGAAGACTTTGGATCCCAGGCCAAGTTTATAGATTTGCTTTCATTTCATTAATGACACAATTCATACCATGCACATAGTTCAGTTCATACGAACCCTGAAATTGGGAGTTATGATTTCATGCAGGTAAAGGCCGGTCCTCGGGGGCAGCTTTCAGCTGCACGAGGCCACAACTCTCACTTGCAGGGTTCACATGATTTAAACTACCATTGCTATGTTCTAAAGTCAGCTGGTTGATGATATTGTCTCCTCTCAAGTTTAAAACTATCTCTTTATCGCAATAACATGAATGAATCCTACCACTGATTAATACGTCCACTCACCACTGTTTAATACATCCATCACCACTGCTTAATATGTCCACTCACCACTGTTTAATATGTCCACTCACCACTGCTTAATATGTCCACTCACCACTGTTTAATATGTCCACTCACCACTGTTTAATACATACACTCACCACTGTTTAATATGTCCACTCACCACTGTTTAATACGTCCACTCACCACTGTTTAATATGTCCACTCACCACTGCTTAATATGTCCACTCACCACTGTTTAATACGTCCACTCACCACTGTTTAATACATACACTCACCACTGTTTAATATGTCCACTCACCACTGTTTAATATGTCCACTCACCACTGCTTAATATGTCCACTCACCACTGTTTAATATG
>JAOQGN010332777.1:0-14192 GCA_027564295.1 Himantozoum antarcticum
GCCACAAGCGGAATGCACGCACCACACCCACCATCAAACGCAAGCCCACAGACAGTCGGGGTCACCCTCCTCAGGAGCCCACACCTGGGCCCGTCTCCACTCCCAATTGGTACTTGTTGAACAGAGCGATATCTCTGCACAATAAGGACCTCTCTCCTCTCTTGTTGTTGGTTTGAATTACTTTAAGAATTTTTGATCTGGTGCTATGATCACCGTTTGTCTTAGCACTTAATATTTCATCTATTGAGTATGTTTTTAAAAATATTAGAAATCTGTATTCAAACAACATTTTGATAGGCTTTTTAAAGCCTATCAAATTATTTCAACTTATCAATATTTCAACTTTTTAAAATTTTGAAATAATGAGGTTATATGGTTCCTTGGTTTTATTTGCATGATGGTTCGTAAGGCTGATTTTTGAAGAGTGACAATAGGCTTCAATTCCATTTGACTAGCTTGACCCCAGAACTCAATACCATAATGTGGGGATAGAAAAATGTATAGTATTTATATATCTTGTGTAATAAATATGCTGTAATATGAGTATTTCCAAGAACCTAACGATATATGGTTAGGACGGGCTAACCTTCAAATACGAAGTATAACGTGTGACGAACGAACGCAGACGAAAACGACACAGACTGGAAGCAACTGAGCTGGAGACATTGAAACGGCCTTACTCTTCTGTGGCTTGAGGTGAGTGGTCGCATTTTCATAACATACATGTAACAGTATGATGCAATTATGACTTATCACTCTATCTCCGCACACCCAACGTAAAGTGATGTAATTTTCTGCTGAACCTGCTATGTATTTTGCCAGCTATTAACAACTATATTTTACAGTTTGAGACCAACAACTATCCTGGGAATTGGGTGTAACACTTCCTCAGGGGAATGATTTATTATAAATTCAATGAAATTCTGGCGCAGAGTCAAAATTATAATACAAAATCAAATCTTGATGCTACCCGCACAATTCCGTTGTACTTTGCATAGGGTGAAGTTTACACATCTGTGAATAGCTGAAATATACAATCGAATTCTGCTAGAACAGCTAGATGCAGTATTGCAGTTGCTCAGCTTAGACTAGTTCTAAGATTGCGGTCAGGGTTTTCAGTTTGGGACATACGTTATCAGGTGGTGACAACTACTTCTATGCTTCTTGTTCTAAATCACTGGTTATTTAAAAAATGCGCAGTCCTGCACCCATCTCATGGAGAAACCATTTGGCTATCTTATTGCGTCTGATTAAATTCGTTGTTTAGTTTACAGTTTTAGAGCTTTCATGTTATATAATTATAGTTTTCTCAATTCTGTATATTTATACACATGTGCATGTACAATAATTATATGATTGTACATGACTTTGTATGTACTATATTATACTCTGTGGTCCCTACTCTCCAACACTAGCTTTTAACAAAGTTAAATTGTTTTCTGCTGTCATCACAGAAATATAATACATGTAGGATTGAGAAAATTATATAGAATGTGAAAGCTACAAGTTTTGAAAACGAAAATCAAGCAGCTAATTTAATTGGACCCTGTTACATAGAGGATGGTCTATTCGTGGCCTCCTCGATCTAAAGGCTAAGATTTAAAAGTGTGTTCAAACTTGTAGTAGTTTGCAGATTAATTCAAGTTGCAAAGTATTGGAGAGG
Source organism: Himantozoum antarcticum (assembly GCA_027564295.1). NCBI lineage: Eukaryota > Metazoa > Bryozoa > Gymnolaemata > Cheilostomatida > Bugulidae > Himantozoum > Himantozoum antarcticum. The sequence goes on from JAOQGN010332777.1 coordinate 1,664, forward strand.
TCCTGCCGCTTCCCCCTTGCTTAAATCTACTCAGTAACACATGTACGCATCTACTTGCCCAGCATTACTCTGTGTGTGTCCATTTTCCTTTTCACCATTGCTAGTAAATAGATTATTGCTTGTGTGATCTTGGCTAGTCGGTGTGCCAGCAGGCTAGTTGTACTTGCCTGTATTTTGCGTACCTAGTCTTGTCTCTTGTAGTTAACTCAATGGCACTTACCTTTTGCCTTTATACTTACCTCTTGTAGTTAACTTAATGGCACTCACCTTAACCTACCTGTCTTGAGTCTTTGATCTTGCATTGAGTTGACTTTTTCTACTTGTCTTCTTCTATTGTTGTTACCCTATCCAGTGCAGTCTTAAGCCACTTGGTAGCTTTATTCTATTGTCTATTTATCACTTAGCCAAGTGTTTTGCTGCCCGTCTGCTCTTTTTGTGATCAGCCAATCAGTATCTATTGCGCTGAGCTGACGGGATTAGCACCCTCGGTTTTATCGCTTTTTGCCAATCACAATTGTTTGTAAATCTGAGCGTATCAAGAGTACACTCCTTTTGTGCATTCTATATAAGCTTTTGCTTGCGGACAGCTCTAGTCAGTTGAGAGCTAGCCTGGGTACAGCGCAGTAAGCACAGAATTATTTTTGTTCTAACTAACTAGTGAGACAATAGTAAAATGTAAATGGATATTTACATTTGTCACTTTATAATTTTATTCAACCAAGTTCTTTCATAGTTTAAGGCATCTGAATACCATTTGGCCAGTCTGTACTCGCAGAGTAGGCTGTTGGTAGTCTTGGCCTTGCTGTCTTAAGCCGCAGACTATGGGGATTGGTTTCTCACTTGTGACAATTACAACAGTTCAAGTCTAGCAAGATGTCATCTTCTCTGGTAGTCTATAGATTTAAAATCGGCAGCATTCCCAGCTCTATGGAGCTGGTAAACTCTGTTACATAATTATAGCAGTGCTCATAAAATGCATCCATTGGTTTTTCAATAATTCGGGTTGAGAGGTCGAACGCAAGAATATGTTTTGCAAGTGACTAGCTATGGCGACGGCAACGAGTAACAGAGTACTGCTACTGACAGCTCGTAACTTTTTGAGTTCGAAAATGAGTGTTTGAACATTACGGTTGGGGTATGTAGCTACCTCCATTTATTGCCTAATTTGCCTCGCCAGAGGTCAGAGCACTCTTTTCAGAACTAAAATTTGGAACAGTCACAAATTCAGGAGTTACTGACAGCCAGTGACAACTAACTGTGGCTGTAAATTAGTTAACAAAATTACTATCATATGGCAGAGTAGACTAATGCGGCAGACTCACAATCATAAGGTTTGTCAGTTCAAAGCTTTTGAGAGTCAAGTCCAGTGGGATATTTGTGGAATGGGTGTAAGTTTCACATCCATCTATCAGCTTTTGGAGTGTTTTATTACCCCACATTACAAAAATCAATACCCAAATCACCATATATCTATTGGGGTTTGGTGATTGGGGCTACGGCTTTGGGTGTGGGAAAAAACACTCCAAAACCAGATAGACGGATGTGACACTGACACTTACGCCGTGAAAGGCACCAAAGCTTTATGCAGTGGTAGGCTTCAATTCATATAGGTTTGTGCTCATAAGGCCGAATATTGCTGAGTGTGCAAGTAGCTGGTGAGCTGGTAAGCAGGTAAGCAGGCAAGCAGGTGAGCAGATAAGCAGTAAGTATTGAAAAGTCATGTTCACTGTTTAGAAGTAACTGTTGAGCAGGAGCTTGAACCGTATCGCAGGAGAGTAGATAACCGTATAAGTACAAGCCAACAAATTATCATCATCAAAATCAACGTCAACATAGTTGCCAATATCACAAATATTATTATTCTTACTATTGTTATTATAATTACTATAATAATATGGTAAACTGTCTTTTCAGTTCAGTCGAATTGCCGAAGACTAGGTGCTTTTGGTATAGATTCACACACGGGCTTCGTTCAAATTATAAAAGTGGCCTGTCTGGTGACTTACAGAATGCACTATGAGCATGCACTTCATAGGAATTCAAGAGACAAAATGAAACTTGCCTGTTTTGGGAAAAATCCCGATACAATTACAGCTACTCCTATTCATACACTTTTGGAAATGACTATAAAAGAGCGCCGCCTGGTGTTGTTGTATAACGTAGTGAAAGGGCTCAGATGCTGCAAACCATGTCCTGCCATTGCACGCTTGCCTTCGGTCAACAAGAGTTCAAGTTCAATTGGATTTTCATGCCTTCACGCTTATGTTGAACCGGTAAGCAATCGTTTGTTGACCGTCGTGGCTTTTATATGCATATTTATTATATTATTATTTACTCGTTTTCATTCATTCACATCACGCGTGTCCTAGGCCGTAAAGCTATACCGAAAGCACCTTATGTTACCAATTTCCGGTTTGTGACAAAAAAACTCCAAATCACAAGAACTAAGTCTAAGTCACGCTGATCGAACTGAAAAGGAATTATACGTTATATTTATTACCTATATACGTTATATGTATTACCTATATACGTTATATTTATTACCATAATTTATAATTTACACTGCAACAAAGAAATTTGGAAGCTATCATGGTTTGCTTCTTCACATAATTATGTTAGTTCAGTTCTTACCCTTAGATCTAGTGCCTACTCTTATACATTGGAACAGCTTGAGTATGAAGGTCTTGGTGGCTGAGTATACGCTCACATTTTCTATAGATAAGTATGCCAGGACAGATGAGATATTCACTATTACCCCCTTCTCTCTCTTGACCATATTAGCAAGCACTATTGACGTCATTCTTACTGTTGATACACAGTTTACATTCAACAAATCACCTAATTCTTCCGCCCTGTTAAAATAACATATGATGATTTAATAATAAAAGATAGCTATAATTGCAAATGGTGTAATATTATAATAATTTTATAAAGATACACCACGAAAAGCAGTAACAATATTGTAATTGTAACTAGCAATGACACAAGTTATCTGCAAAGACCTGGTTTGAGCCTGCCGCCATAGCCTGGAGGTTTGAGCCCCAAAGGCTTTCCCCTTCATTTAAAGGACCTGGTAAAACTTTCGAAATGATTTAGTGTTAACTGAATCTGCAAAGAAATGATGCAATATGATATAGTTATGAATGAGCAATTCTTGCACCTTGATTGTGTAGGCAACTGCCAGCCTTCCAGTTGCACTAGTAAATGCATGCACCCAGATTAGTAGAGGACAGATAACTTCCCTAGATCATATGAACACCTTATATGCTGGCTGCAGATGTATCCAACATATGTAGACAGCTGCCATCTATTATCTAGCCAAGATCCAAGTTACCTGTTGCTGAGAATATAGGGACGCTGCACCATCCAGTGGCATTGCAATACCATTATCCATTTATCTACTAACTCAGCTTTATGTATTGTAATGCATTCCCTATATGTATCAACACTATACATTACTGACTCTTAAGCCCTTAATGGGCTAGCTACCATATAGTAATGTTGTCATATCTCAGTATGCTTCGGTTTTGTTGTTCCTGCGGGAGTAGATACATGCATCAATTGACATACAGTATTGTACTATCTACTCACCTTCTTCTACCATTGTTGTATTTCTCCAAGGGACTAAATAAACTTCCTACCAAAGTTTTGGAGGCCCCGCCCCAGACGTCTTGTCTTACTTGTATTGCCATTATTGCTTCTGTAGGCCATAAGTTGCTACATACAGTGAAAGAAGTAAATGCACTTGAAATAAGTCGATTTCAATATGTTGCATACCGTAAAGTCGCGGCAATAAGCGCATGTGCTTATATGCGAAACCAACCGGAGAGGGAAAAAAATGTTAGTCTCGATGTATTGGCACATAGAACTATAAGCGCATGAGCCTATATGCGAGACCCCGCCTTTGAATGCAATCCATTATTCTCGCCGGTCTCGCTCTCTAGGCGCACCCTTTGTTAAACAAATTGGTCTAACACTATAAGCGCATGTGCTTGGCTGAGAATTCCCTCTGTTTATAGGCACGTGGAACTACAAGCACATGCACTTATAGCCGCGACTTTGCGGTACTCATGAAATCCTCGCAAATTTGGGGCTATCAGTACATAAAACTACGATCTATTTTAGAGCATGGAGACCTCCATTGTTATATAGGTCACGGCATTGGTTGCGTGACCTATATAACAATGGGACCCGGAAACAAATTAATGTGCCTGGGCTCTTACAATTAGTCTGCCCCTCCTCCCCTTTTTCATAATGCTCCGAACTAAGTATGTAACTTGGGCTGCACTCGTTTTCCGGTCAGATAATTATTGCGAGCCAAAGTTGCTAGCTCCAAATATTTTCTTTCCAAAAATGCAATTATCAAACGCCGCTTGAATTTCGGGTGCTTTTCTAACCAAAAAGTAGAATCAATTAGAACAGTTTTCCAAATCTGTGGGAGTAAAGCTCTTTGACAATGGTGCATTACAACGAAGTATGAATCATGGTGGTTATAAATCTCATCTTACTATGATGGATGCTTTATTAAAATGTATCAATAATTTATAATTTTATTTGCCGATATGACAACGCATAACCTGTTGGCTTGTTCATACTAAGGTAAGTATGAAAATTTGACAAGGAACTAGATACAAAGCTATGAAATGTAGTTTAAACTGGTCTAAATAATTTACAAATAATTACTAGGGTACCAGTCACCTTAGAGTACCACTCACCTTAGGGTACCAGTCACTTTAAACTGTCGAAGACCATACTTTAAGGTAACTTTTACAATTATATAGAATTTAGGAGGAAGAATTCCTCTTTCAGACGATATAATCTATTTTATTAAATAAACAATTACAGATGGCCACAGATGCATTTACAAGCACTTCATTTTTTGCTAGAAAGTTGCCAGGTAATTCAATAAGCCTAACGCTAACATTTATGAGGTGTTTTATAATTGCTAGACACCTCATAAATGATATCTAATATCTATCTGGACATCAGATATATGTGTATAAAATCGAAAAACTAAATGTAGTTACTACAAAGACTACCTCATCAATAATCACTTAGTATTAAACTATTATATTTACATTACTTGTTGTCATGGAGCTAAGTAACATATTATGTAATATATTTTGATAACAAAAATGGCTGCCTTGCAATGAATGTTGGAATACAAATGTTTCGTAACTGCCGCTTGGAAACAGGGTGTTTGTGGATTGAGGTTTGAGGTTGGGGCCAGGGGTATGAATTACACCCCCGAACACCCGAACGTTTGGGGGTCAAATCTGAGGTTAAAAAAACTTTTTTAATTTTTTTTTTAATTTCTTTCACTTTAATCGTTTTCTTTTTAAATTTTATTTAGTCTAATTTTCATTAAAAAACACCACACTATCAAAAACATCAAAAGTTAACCCCCTAACAGATTTCTTCAACCCTCGAAAAAAATTGTTCAATCCCCTAACACTTTTCCCAACCCCCTAACAAAAAAGTTTTCCGCTGCGCTGGGCAATCTTGTAAATGTTAGGGAATTGAACTTCACATAAAATACGCCCCTGGTTGGGGAATGCAGTTCTAGCCATCCGTCTAATGCCCAAGTAGTCTCACCCACGGACAGCTAGTTTCGAAACTGCATCTGCAAATAGATCCAGATTCTGAATGTCTTTCTGTGTATGCCTAGCAAAAATAATATAACTTTGTCAAAATATAACTCATATATTATAGAAGAGATGGTCAGCAGCTAAAAGTATGGCACCTTGATTGTGAGGTCTGATGTATGGCACCTCGATTGTGAGGTCCGAGGTATGGCACCTCGATTGTGAGGTCCTGGGGTCGGTTCCCACTGCGATCAACAAAATTCTCCGGCACAACTCTTCTTGATGACCCTGAAGCTGCTCTCTGTGGTCTGATCAGTAGTAAAATACTGAAGGCCAGGTGGGTTTCCCTCTACTAGCTCAACTAATGGATTACCACCTACAACAAATCAAGCTAACAAATCATGGCCAGTAATGTTCTGACTGGATGTATAATCGCTACACATAGCTATCTGACTGATCTTATGGTACATATCCACTTTCAAATGGTGCCCTAAGCTCCTAAACCACTTACATGTACTTACATGTCTGGAATGCTGAGGAATGGAGCAAATGTTTGAGCTATACCAACATTGTTGACTAGTATAGCGATCTCTAGACCTTGCAGCTCTTTGCTGATTCTATCATAGATATCGGTTTGTGTAAAGTCTGCTTGGATTGTCTTTACTTCCCTGTTAAACTCTCTAGAGATCTCATTGCCCACTCTCCCCAGTTTATCAGCAGATCTACTTATTAGTACAATATCTAGTCCTCTACTGGCCAGTGCTCTAGCGTATGCCTTACCTAAATAACCAAAATGTTATGCTATTATTAGCAATAATAAATATTATGTCATATGTAACCAAGTTGCGATTTTGTACCATTTACCACAAAACATTATGACCCTATTTTAAAATTTGATAAAAGTTTGATTTGTTAATGCCAAGTTGCAAAACAAGATCCATCATCAAAAGTACTACTGCTGCAATATTTTAAGTTTGCTCATCATGAGCAAAATGCTCAGTTACATAAGTGTACATCGCAACTTTGACCATAGTAATGCCGTCTTGATCTCCAACCAGGAATGAACAGTCTCTCGAAGCAATGACAAAAAATTGCCGTAATGTTTGTTATAGACTTTGCAATGGGCTGAGAAATGCTGTAGTAAATGACATCGTCATGTCAAGTGCGGTTATGTCAGTGCGGCAGCAATCGCTACAATCGCTAGACCCACTACTGTGTGTAGCTCTGCCAAATTAAGAGCCATTGCATATTACCAATTATAGTCATGGTTTGGTGAAAATGAATGTGAATTATATTACATTTTAAAAAATAACAGTGTTGGCCACTTAATATTGAAATTAATCATGTTTTGTTGAACATTCTGTTGCTATATTATACATCCCCCATTTCCACTTCCGCCTTGAGAATGCTATACGATGTAAAAGTCTAATAATTTCTTTCAATCTGGAATCTTATATTAGATATATTTAAATAATATTAATTTTAAAATGAATTGCTTAGCAGCATCCAACAGGCAAGCCAGTGCGAAACTATAATTTACAAAGTATAAATTCCTGTGTTGGATATCATGGCCATATCATGGATGTGTCAGATAAGCTCAAAATTCCATTTCAAACTCCTTACTTATAATTATTTATTTAATTACTATAGTCTGAGTGCAGATAGTAGCAGAATATTTATCCTTATAGACTGGGCTCATTCATGTCCAACAGCTGGTTGTCATTTGTCACTATATTAGTGATTAAGTTAAAATATTGGGATGTCGCTGGCGTCAACGAAAGTTGCTTACGAAAGGTGCTTACGAAAGTTGCTTACGAAAGTTGCTTACGAAAGTTAATTAATTAGCTTTCAGCGGCTAGTCTAGCACTTGCACGGCATTCTATTGAACTATATTGGAAGTACGTAATTGTGATTGAAATAAATAAATGGTTTTCACTGGCGCCATTACAGGCTAGTTGCCAAGTAGTTTCAGGGCAGTTACCGAACAATTATTGATCAGTTACCGGCTAGTTACCGGCTAGTTAATGGCTAGTTACCGGCAGTTACTGACTAGTTACCGGCTAGTTACCGGCTAGTTACCGGCTAGTTACCAGGCAGTACCGGCTATCTATCATATATATAAGGAGGTATCATGAACATAATATTTGTCAGAGATAAATCAGAACTCATGACGTGAAAACTGTACCCTACTATTCATTAGGTTACCAAATACTGTGGTGGACCACATGACGTGTGCCACCCTCCCCTCCCCTTAATAACACTTGCCAATATTACGCCACTATTGGACTGACAACATTATTAAATAACCATTCTTATTAATTAATTAATTAACTTATTACATAATTATTTTTATAGAAATATTAAGCTCATGTATGCTTAACACTTGACAGTCTATAATTATCATACATGTGAGAATCACAGTATTAGCTTCATTATTACATTTCATTATAGTACACTGTGTTAATTATTTTACAGTCTACTACATAGTTGGATATTCCTTTATTGTCTTTATTCCTTTGTTATAGCCAAGTTGGAGTATCCCAACTTGGCTATGCCAAGTAGATTGATTATGCCAAGTAGATTGATTATGCCAAGTAGATTTATTATGCCACGTAGATTTATTATGCCACGTTGGATAAACCAACGTGGATAGTTTACCATATTGGTTATGCCAAATTACTTTTGTATATAAGTAGTGGCCTTGCGAGCCCCTTGTTAAAATTCTCTAAAGTGTATTACTGTGTAGTTCTATTCCGTAATTATATTTTTAGTGCTATTCTCTACCATGTAATAACAAAGTTCTATTTGTTCACTTTATTATCGAAGCTACTTTCATTTGATTTATCCTGGGTGATACATAAACACACACACTTGCTTTCTCTGGTATACTAGACCATTTCAGTATGTTAATTAAACTCTGGGCGTGGGTAGCTGAGTGGATCTAGTCAACGGATTAGGGGCTAGGGGTGGTGTCTATAACCCCACTTCTAGTACAATACTCAACATTTATATCAAACATTCAAAACTTGCCTGTGTTACCTATGGTCTGTTAAAGGTTTCCACTCGACTTAGGCACAAATTTAGACGTGAGACTTAGACAGCTGCAGACTCGACCGAGACACTCGACCGAGACACTCGACCGAGACACTCGACCGAGACACTCGACCGAGACACTCGACACTAGAGGCATCAGGAGAAAAACAGTACAATATAGTCGCACGTTATTCAAATATCTTTATTTACATTATCCGCTTTTAGGTTTGCATCATTGCAGCTGCCTATTGCATATTGCTACTTAGAGTGTTCAAGCTTGCTGATTGTTGTTTTCGTGCATTGTTTGCTTGTTTAGTTTCCAACTAAAGTCTGTTTAGTAACAACAATAAGTCAGCTTGGGAACTATTTTTAGCTACTGCAATTCTCTATTTCATCAAACTTAAATGGTGTAACTAAAAATGATAAGCTCTGTACCATGTAGTAGTACCATCTCCGGGAACCATCCTTTAAGTTAATAAATATCACTGAGAACCACTCCTCACTAAACGATGTCTTTAAACAAATAAATACAATTGCCAGCTTGAGTTTTCAAGTACTCTGCAGTGTGAGGAGAAAGGTAGAATCCTACTTTGAGGAGGGGTTGGGGAACCTCTCTACCTTTTTCCTCACTCAGAAGGCTTGGAAACCCTAACAATAACTGACTAACTAGGCTAACATTTGCCTAGCTGCCAAAATATATCCTTTTCCATGAAAAATGAAATAGCAAAACAAGTAATCGGTAAGAAAATATGGTGATAGGCAAATATGTCACGAACTGTAAAGTACATAGAACTTCAAAATTAAAACCTCGATAGGCGTGTCAACCCTCACAGCCACAACACTCACTATACGGAAAAAATATTATATCCCGAAGTTATGTCACATTATAGAATAATCATAAACATAGAGTTTAATGTAAAGCATTGTTCAATATTTGTTCTTTGTGACTTTAAATTGTTATTCCATATGTCATGTGAATAATTGTAAGATGTGCATAGTCACTTTCAGATAATGGTCACATTTGGCAGGGGAAGAACGATGAATGGCGACAGCTCGAACGTGATGAGAATGCTCACTGCAATAAAGGAAGAATAATAGGAACAGCAATTGATGTAAATTATTATGAAACAAATGGCCCTGCAAACTGTCACCGCTGCTTAATTTCACACATTTGCATGCTATTTCAGTATAGACAAAGGTGTGCTCCCATTGGTAGGATAGGAAGTAGCATACCGTATCTAATGGATACAGGACTATTGGGACTATGACCCCGACCTTTTATATTCAGACGGAGGGAGCGTTCAAGGTGTATAATAAATAAATTGTACAAGGACAATAAATTAGCTCTTCATAGAAGCGTCCGAATTAAGTTTTTGAAATTTTTTTTATTGCTTGTCAAATAGTACAGAGGTTTACTCAAGCTAAAAGTTTGATGATAAAGAGTGTCACCAGAATCATTTCAAAAGTTTTATTGTAAAAGCTAATATCATGGCTAATATGACGACTGTATGCCTACAGCTACATGCCTACAGCTACATGCCTACAGCCATCGTTAGAGTAAAAAGGACGTTGTTACATTGTTACTCTGATGATGGCTGTATGCCTACAGGCAATGTCAGAGTAAAAACGACGTCGTTGCATTGTTACTCTGACAATGGCTGTATGCCTACAGCCATCGTCAGAGTAAAAAGGACGTTGTTACATGTTACTCTGACGATGGCTGTATGCCTATAGCCATCGTCAGAGTAAAAATGAGGTTGTTACATTGTTACTCTGACGATAGCTATATGCCTACAGTCATCGTCAGAGTAAAAAGGACGTTGTTACATGTTACTTTGATGATGGCTGTATGCCTATAGCCATCGTCAAAAAGGAGTAAAAAGGAGGTTGTTGCATTGTTACTCTAACGATAGCTATACGCCTACAGCCATCGTCAGAGTTAAAAGGACGTTGTTACATTGTTACTCTGACCAGTGGCTGTAGGCAAATAGACGAAATATTAGTCTTTACAATAACATTTTTAAAATGCTTGTGATGACATCCTTTGATATTGTTTGTATTGCTTTATATTTAAATTTATTGCTTTCACACAGATAACCAACAGAGAGTGCCGAAGGTTCACCTCTCCAAAGGTGGCTATTATTGTCTTGTGTAATGTGATATCATGAGTGATAACATACTCCACTTTTTTGAGTGAATTTATTTACAGTATGTTTAGCTAGCCAGTATCTACCTATCTGTACAACCCATTGCTATCACACTGTTAATGGAATTGTTGTAGATTAAAAACCTGTGGTAGCCCAAGGTTTGTCCTAGTAGCAGAGTGTAGCTTCTTTGTGACAAGCTTTCAGTGCTTTCTGCAATGTGTGTGTAATTGTGCTTTCTGCAATGGTGGTATATCCATAACTTTGAACTGTCGATAAGCAAAGTTAATTATGGTATTATGCTAGCAACTCCTTTTCCATTCAGACACCTTGACTTAGACTAGTTCTTGGAGGTTTGGATTTTGGGATTGGGTTGGGTTGGGGCTTTGGTATCCCAAACCGAAAATTGGGAACTTAGTCATAGGCACTCCAAACGAACTGAAAAGGAATTTTACCTTAATTAGTAGTTAAGCAAAGTTAATTATTATTATAATATTGATAGTTCGCATGTCACGAGTCGCATGTTCATGTGTCACAAAGAACACAAATGGTTTGCAGCAAATGCTCATCAATGGAAATACAATGAGTGCTTGTGGTTAGGTGATTGGAGTATAGGTTTGGGGATGTAAAGCGCAGACAGTCTGCTATGGAACTCCAACTGCTAATGGGCCGATTTGTGTCATTGCACGCAGAAGCATGCGAAAATAATAATTTTGTATTTTCTCCGTACTAGAAAGGCATGTAGGCAAAGAATAATGTAGAACTTTACTTGCAGTAAATGTGGAATTTTGGCAATCTATTTTAGGAGTTATCCTACCATTAAATCATTGAGTGTATAGCCTGTGGCGGCACATGAACCCCTCTGGATATCACAATTGTTTCCAAAATATAAAACGCAAAGCTTTACGTTAGGCTGATAGATCCTTGCTAATGCAGTCTAATATCTGTGTAATGAAAATATTTTGGCTGCTAGGCTACAAGATATAGACTGACTGCTTACTGATTACAAAATGTATAATATTGTTCGACAATACAGCAGACATACATACAGACAATACAGCCACACTGTGATTACACATTTCCACCTCTAGCAACCACAAACTAAATCTTCGGAAGTAAGCTAAGCCACAAATGCAAGTCTATGCACTTAAAGGGGATTGGGCATGGGCAAATTGGTACGACTTATTTTGGGGTAGCAGCTGTTTCTGGCTACTTTCTCCACTAGCTTCCCCCTCACCCCCACTCACAAATATAAAAATATCATCATCATGTAACGGAAGTAATGGTCACCATCTAGTGATTGAGCCTCCAAATCAGAGGTGACACAATTAGCAGAAATATTGGTGCTGGGATGACATTATTATTCGAAACCTACTGTGCAAAATAAGTAACCAACAGAATCGCAGCCACTTGCAGTAAGAAGTATTTTTCTTCATTGAGGAAATTTATTGCTATCTTTTCAAAACTATGGTAGACATTGAACTCTATGATCATGGTGATTATTGAAGTGTAGAAGGACACTCCTGATTTCAGTTGCTACTTGTACTTTGTTGTTATTAAGACAAGACAGTTGACACAGAGAATAGAGGAATATTGGCGGGGCCAACCAGGTATATAATGGTTTATTGCCCCAGGAGAACAGATACAGCAACAGTAGAAGATGACAATATTCAAGGTATAATATTGTATAAGAGTTAGGTGATACGGAGTACTTATCAGTAGATGACTGCGCAATACAACCAATATCACAGAACTGAAGGGCTTAAG
>JAOQGN010332888.1:0-14179 GCA_027564295.1 Himantozoum antarcticum
AAATTGAATCCCATTGTTCTGAGAGATCATTGTGAGTGTAACCTTGACATAGTTATCAATATTAGGGCTAAAAAGTAGGAAGCATGACTGACGATAGTTTTAATTCTATTTTCTCAAATTTATTCAATATTTAAAACATTTGGCAATGTAATTTAAATTATATTTATTATTAAAAATTAATTGTGTGACTCGACGGAGCTGACACGATGAGATAATAAAATTCGTCGTTTCAGCTTGCTGAAATCAGCCTTATATTCCATGTACAATCATTACAATTTATAATCATCATAAATAATCATTAAACATGTAATTACATATATAATGATTATACAATTATATTATTATCATATCCTGAATCAGGATATAATAATAATATGATTAATTTTTAACATACATAATCAGGATCTATACACGATGATACTATATATATACAACTTTAGATGGTTAGCAAACATCCATTCTGACAACTTGTCAAACAACCTACTCACTACATTCTGAGCTCTCATCTCTGACTGTTTTGATGTTGGGTCAAATTCCACAAAGAATTGAGTGTCATCAGCATAGTAATACTCAGTTACATCAAAGTCTACAAAAACTGATGTAAGGCCGCTACTAAACATGTTAAACAATAGTGGTCCCAGCACATTTCCCTGTGGAACTCCTGTGGATAGTTTACAGCTGTTGATAACGAGTCTCCATTTTTCTCTAAGGTTCTTTCCCAGAGGTATGACGAGAACCCTTCCAAGGCCTTGCCAGTAACATGATAATTATTATTCAGCATGTCAATAAGCAGATCATGATTGACTGTGTCAAAGGCAGTACTTAGATCTAGTAGTACTAGGAATGCTGCATTCCCTCGGTCTAACACTTTGAGTAGTTCAGATTGAAGTGCCAGTAATGTTGTTTCAACACTGTGGTTCACCCTCTAGGCAGATTGTTTTGGATTTCCCAAGTTGTTAAATTGAATATATTCTGTCAGTTGGTCCGCAGCAACTGACATGTTGGTGCGGATCAACAATTAATAAATCATTTTAACTATTTATAATTAATTAAAAAGGTTAAAATCTGTTTGTTGTCCCACAAGTGAGAAATATAGTGGCCAAGGCCGCCACATCCGGCACACGTTTGGCTCTCGACTAAGGGCTGGGGCAGTCCATGGCAAATTTCAGGTCCCGAACCTTGCCCAGAGACCTTTAGCATTGATAGCACAGAGCGTCCCACAATCACTTGATTTTTTTTACAAATCAAGTGAAGTGGCACACATGGAAACCGAACCCGGGTCACCGGCGTGACGTCCGTGTCCTCATCCCATTGAGCTATCCATACTCCTAATTAATATTATTAATTATAAATAAATGAGTGTAAATAAATAATGAATTTAGATTTCAGATTTTAATTTTGTTATGAAAAAGTATTATGCATATAATAATTAATAGGCCTATAACATATAATTAAATATCGATGTGATTAATGTTATTAATGTTGATGTTATTAATAATAATAATAATAACAATAATAATAATAATTAGTTCGCTTATATACCGCTTAATGAAACTATCAGACAGGAAGCGGTGGACATAACTTATTACCGCCTGGTCACTGGTGGATACAACTACAAACAGATTTTGGCGATCTTCTGTGAATTGCACCCTACATCCAGTGCATAAAGCACTGGATGACATTCACAAACACACTACCAGACCCGGCTACTTCAATAAATGAGTGGACTACCACCGCGGGATTCGAACCCACAGCCTTGCGATTGCAAATCCGCCGCGATAGTACACTAGGTCATCTAATCACCTTTAATATTAAAATATCAAACTTTTAGTATTAAAACCCCATCAAAAATTAATATACAGTGGAGCTCGGATAAATCAACCTTGGTCAACTCAAACTATTGGATAACTCAAACCCACTAGTTCAGTCCCTGCTCAGCCAATGATGATCTGCCGCCCATAACTAAAGCTTTCGCTCATAACTCAACCTTTTAGGGCAGCCAAATTTGAGCTTTCTACGACCTTTTCACTAACACAAGATCAAAATATTTGGCCATCAAACATGAATTGCTTATTAGACTGAAATTCACAGCCTTTGTCCTTGAATTTTGAGCTATCCATATCCCATTGTAAAACGTTTTACTTTTCATGTACTAAACAATACATTTAAAAAGAAAATAGCCAATTAATGTGCTGTTTTATAACTCAGACTTCTCATAACTCAAACTTTTCTCTGTGGTCCCTTGAGGTTTGAGTTAAGTGAGCACCGCACCGCTGTCATTATAATATTCCGAATTAACTATTATTAAACATCCATAGTGTTCCGGGTTGGGCCACAGCACTGTAGGCTCTGGAGCATGAACCCGGGTGCAGGGTCCAAGTTGGTTAATCCAGCAGAATGTCTAGCATTGCAGTAGCAATATTATTAATTTAGGTCTATTAAATAAATCAAACATGGCAAACGGAAATGTCATCTCCAATTTTAAATTGTTCATATTTTCAATTCCATATTTTAAACATATTTGACTTTCGATTATTTTTACAATTACTGTTAACAACAGCTCCAGCTTCCGATAATTGTGGTCCATAATGCTATCATTTCTAATTTATATTCCCCCGACACAAGGTGAGCAAGGCGTAGGGAGTTTTATGATAGCACATGCACATAAAACTAAACACAAACCGGACAGAGTATCAGACTTACCTAGCCTATGATCTTCCACAACGGGAGGCACACAAAGCGCGCCTACCAAAAATATAGCCTAAGGTAGAATCTGCGGATTTTAGGTGAAATCTGAGTTAGATTTTTTTGTAAAAACACAAATTTCAATCTTATTTAATCGATCTCATTTCCTACAGCTAACTTCATTTACAAATCATAATAACTTACATCTAACGTTTTACGTTTCCTATTAACAGATTTACAACAAAAAAACGTATACCTTAGCAATTGAATGATTAAACTTCCTGCAAATTCCAGTAAATTCAGTAAATCTTAGCTACTACAACTAGACTGAGGTAACAAAGAGCAAACAGCATTTATTATACTTATAGACGATTAGACAAGTTCACGATAACGGGTACTGTATATGGTGAAGTGTTTCCGCAGTCTATGAGCTTGTAACAATATGACAAATGAAGTAGCTGGAGCCCAACGTCAAAATGATGGCTAGCTATTAAAATTAATTTCATATTATCAGTTGTTTGTGTTTCCTCTTACAAGTTTTTGGGCCGTATTTGTCATACATAAACTTTGGTGTTGTTATTTATAGCTTTCCAACCATGTTTTGTAGTCGTACCATATGCCGCTATTCTAACTGCACTATAACACACTCTCTCACGATATTATATACTTTCTAAAGCAACTTCCTGTCTACTATAGATATTCCGCTATAATTGCAACAACAAAATATTATAATATACATGTACAAGCAACCAAACATTTGAAGAGAACTTATCTTATGAAGAAACAATATCTTATGAAGCAACCAAATATTTGAAGAGAACTTATCTTATGAAGAAACAATATCTTATGATGTTGTTGCTACTATCAGTGTACACAAACATTAACTTTTTTTGCAGTTCTATTAGAACTGATTCTGATTACTTTTAAATTCTATTTCATATTTTTTCATGGACATCATCAAGATACTTAATCATGTATAATTATGATATAAAATCTACTGTCATTATTCTTTGATACGTGTTTACACTATCTCTAACCTACTTTACTAGCTGTTTAGAATTATACTGTTTTTATTTTTATACTGTTTTCATTTTGTGCAGTATTTGTTTGCACTTTTAATGTATTAATTATATATAATTATAAATTAAATCATATATTTTTTATTTTCTTAATTTTACGTGACTAATAAAAATCACCTCATATTATGGTGGATTGCAATCCCACCCCTCTCGGCACATTGCATGTCTACATAATTTATATATTTGTTTATACTTGACCTTTGTTTGTCATTGTGCATCTTGCTATTTCTCCTAGGTTTCATCGTAATCACATTCTAACGTTTGTACCAGCTGAACTGGGCTTTTCCACTGTATATTGTGAGACCACGGTTTTCCCGGCCTCAGGCCTTGTCACCCGTGGTCAGGCTGGCTCCAGCCTCCATTTTACTATATAAGTAGTGACATTTTCTATCGCTGGTCATTCTTAATCTGGATCACCAACAGTGTAGTTTCATTACTGAGCTCTTGAGCTCAAGCCCTCTTGACTCCTCATCCCTCTTGGGCTCTTCAGCTCTCAAGCAGAACTTTATTCAATTGACTTATTGATTACCTTGTGTCGTAATGTCTGAGTTGACCTGTTGTCAACAGTGTACCCACCCATGGGGTAACACAACCCCCTCTGAGTTTCATAGCAGTGAATAGACCATATTTAAATAAATACAGCTTGACACAAATGTACGGCAGCCAATAAGACCCGTCTAATATTAGCCTGCGATCCGGTGATAGATCTGCCTAGCCTTGGGCTCGGGAGAAACTATCACGTTATTTCAGTAGTATATTTATATCAATATAGAACTATAGTCTAATCATATCTATAAGAATGATTCATTGTGTTTTGTTTTTTCATTAATTTAATGGTTTAACTTAATATTTGTTCTTATTATTATTTTTCACTATTATCATTATAATTATTTCTCATTCAATGTTCATTCAATGTTCATTCAATTCTCATTCAATTCTCATAATTATTTTCAGAATTCAGATTTGGTGGAAATTATGTAATTTCATTAACTATTCATTATTTGAATATATCGATATGGGCAAGCAGCTTAATTAAAATCAGATGTACTAGAAGCATTGTTGTTGGTCTTGTATTGTGCAATGCTAAAAGATGTATAATCACACATATAATCACACACACACACTTGTTACCCCCTTATTACTAACATTTAGCCTACAAACTGGGCATCTTCAGAGTGAGTAAAACTGAATAGTGAGACACAGTGAGTGAGACAGTGAGTGAGACCACAGGGCTTCCGTAGTCGAATATGTATTAATATATCGGGTTTTCCGATCGAGGCAAAGGGGTGAATGGTGCGGGTGGGTAGGGCGGCAGCAAAATCAAAAAATCCAAGTTGAATTTTAAACAGTGGTTTACTCACCGAAAAAGACAGTTGATCACCTCAAACAGATTATGTATTAATTCACAACATTTTTAAATACACGAAGCAGCTTCAACTGTTACTATTAAATACTTCTGGATATGATTTATTTCCAGTCAAAGTGGAAGTTTTGACAAGGAGACCACGTCGACGCAGATTGACCAAAGAAATGCACAGAGAACAAAAATTGCTGTTTTCTCGTTTACTCTGGTGATTTGCTGCGGTGACGCTAAAAAAGGGTTAGCCTATCTAGAATGTATTAAGCCATGGAAAGAAAACTCCTATTAAATTAAATGTACGCATACGCACACCCGGAAGTCCCACCCATTTTTTGAGGTCTACACAACAAATCAGTCACACTTCGATGGTCAATCTGCGTCACCTCGGTCTCTTTTGAAAAAAAGCACTTTCTGTTACAAAATAAAATATACAAAAGGCACTGTGCCTAGAAAATAAAGTAGTTTCATGTATTTTAAAAGGTTGTCAATCTATTCATCTGATGCATGAGTTGATCAACAGTCTCTTTATGTATGTAAACCTCTGTTTAAAATTTAACCTGTTAGATTTTTTGATTTTGCTGCCGCCCTATCCTCCCCCACCATTCACCCCTACGCCTCGATCAGAAACCGCGCTATATTAATAAGATCTTTGGCTACGGAAGCCCTATGACTAAAGCGAACGTGAGAACATTAAAATTCATCAGTAATTTTCAACCTATTAGTTGCTTGCAATTAACTACAAACTAGAGTATATATTTATTTTATTAATTTAATTGTCTTTGAGACGATAATAATGATCATAATTCAGTTGTTTAAACTAAGAACATGTGTGCATAAGATCTTGAAAACTTTGTTGAAAGTTAACAGCATTTGGCAGGTGCTTCTGGAGCCTGTACAAAGTGTTTGACGTCTCAATATATGAAACCCGAGTCTCCTCTTACCCTATACGCTTTTGTTATAATATGATGCTGAGTTCTACTTAGTTTTGGCTAATACTTTCAGTTCTACCTCACACACATACGCAAATACACCGAACAAAAAAATTCATTGTTTCTACATCTTATCAAGCTTATAGAACTGAGATATAAACATTATTTTGCATGTATCAATTACTAACTTACAAATGTCCGCTTTCGCTTTCGTTATCTGCAACTTTGTAGATAAGTTTATCAATGTGGAGGTCATTGAAAGCTTCCTGTCGTATCTCCATGAATGGCCTTGTTAGCAAATGACCTTGACCAGATCCAAGAATTAGCTTTGGATCGGATAACTCCTTTAAAGTTGCAGCTGCAGAGACTCCTTGATTGGCTACAATCCAATCAGTTACAAACATAGATGGATGGAGGGGGATTCACCAATTATGAATAGGTCAAGCACATGGCAACAGGCTAAATAGCATAATACGCGAATAATTTCATCAACTACTGGGACAGCCTACCCAATACCAACAACTGGATGTCCGTATGTGTCTTTAGTTCTTGGTAAAGGTGTGCATGCTCTCACCTTCAGCTAAGCAATATAGTTCCTAGCTATGTACATGTATGTGTGACAGTTGACAATGCGTGGCATTAGATAGTACAATTATTTGCTGGTCAAACGTAATATTTAGACTGTAATCCACTATATAATTTACTATTTAAAAAGAGCTCACTGGACATCAATTGTAGTTATTTTGACAGGCATGGAGGAAAAACATTCTACAGGTCCAAAACCTCCTGGTATTAAGTAACATTCCAACTCATGTCTTTATGGTTAATTGCAACATCGCTAACAATATGGCAAATAGCACCCTAGATTATCTGGTTAAGGTTATCGCAATTATGTACCTTGTAGCTTTTCAGGAGGGTGATGCCTCATAACTACGTTGGCAACTGTGAACTTGTAAGCAGTTGCACCTTTCTTAGATCCACCCTAAATAAAATATGAACAAATAGATTGTCATTGTAATAACCGGATGAAATCATAACTAAATTAGTGACATGCAAAACACAAGATGAAAATTAATTTTATGCAGACAATTCTGAAACTTGGCGTTGGATTTCAATCAAGCTGCTAGGGGGTTGATGTGTAACACGCAACCGATCTCCACCATTAGTAAGTAGAGATAACAGTAATAATATTGGTATGTTAACTGTTGTAGACATAATAATATGATTTATTTATGCAATTGGCAATATGTGACAAAACTTTATTTCAACGCATTGTCATTCTATCGTAATAATATGCAGTTGTGGCATCTCCATAAAGTAATATAGCTACTACCTCTAGACTTGTCTCTGCATTACTAAAGGGAGGAGAGCCACAGAGACCGAGGATCTGATCTGCAATACTAAGTATTCATATTATTATGGGAAAATATTAAACATAATTATTGCCATTAATTTTACAAAGATAACTTTGAGCAAGTCTCTGAAAATGATTGTGCTGAGAAAACAATATGCATGCAATGCTGCTGTTATAGAATTGATAGGGATTTGTGAGACATCAATATATCACTGTAAGAGAATTGAGGGTTTCAGCACTGCATCATTCTCAGCACCATTCAGCAAGATGCCATAATTGACACCAACTAATAACCTTGTGCGGAAACTCTTAACAAGAAATAGCTTCAAAAAGGTTATAAATTAAATATAAATTATAATTTCACATGCACTACTCTATCCTATGTGACATCAACTAATAAAAATGCAGGCTGGTCTGTGCTGTGGGGAATTGGTGTGGGGAGGATCCGTCCAGATGCATTCTTCTCAGCTACTACAGGTGTCCTAGCATGGTACCTTCCGATGTCGTGAAGTGAGTCGACCAGATTTCCCGGCTGGCTTAGCAGATGTTTGAGACTTTGAGGATGGCTGACCAGATGCAAGTGACCCACTTCTTGAGATCCCAACACTCATAGACTGTTTTCCAACATGAGATTGAAATGAGGATGCCTGTGCTTTAGGTGGCAGCTTGTCTTTTGACATTTCTCTAACTTTTGGTTTCGTTAGCTTCTTTGCAGTTGATGTTGTTGAACTTGTCCGCACAGACTTGGGTTTTATCTTAGCTTGGCTTTTATGTTTGCCTCTCTGAGGCATTTATAATTAATAAATTGCATTACTTATGCTGTACATGATTCTAGTGCAGTTATCATATTATAATGTAGCACTGTGCATCAACCTATCAACTATAAGTCATGGTTACTAATAGATATCACACATTTTATCACATTCTGGAGTTCCATTTATTTTGACTTAACACCATTATTATGATGGTGACCGGCACTATGGGAGGGAAAGGTTTCAACAGTTTCACATATAAATGAAGCTTGCTTAGCATAATACCACAGTTGATAGCATTCCAATGATTGAGAGAAGATAGTTTACAGTAGTTGCATGGGAAGTGACATGGGAAGTAGTTGTATGGATGTTGGTTCTTAGTTGTTAGAATGATGCCCACTGTTTGCATAGTTCAGCAATGTCAGTGTGTTCAAAAAGTACTGCACATTTTAATTAGAGCCATGATTAGTAATGATATTGACATCATTTAAACTATCAAAGCTCTTTGCCAACAAGATGGCAATAGAACTTGGGTTATACGGTATTACCGAGTCTGTAGATTTCCTCTCATCTTCTTCTGCAGCTTCCGGTGCGAACTCATCTCTGGGAGTTCCGTCTGGTTGACTTTCCTATGTAAGAAAATTTGTAGCAATATTATTTGGCATATTTTGCATAGTGTCTTCAGCAAAGCACCAGAGAAAAGCTGATGATGAAGCAATGATGATGAAGCAGATGAAGATGCAGATGAAGCAATCTACATATTAGAAAGGGAAAATCCATTAACAATATTACATAATTGGCAATAGGAGGAATGCACAAACCTGTGTGAAACATATCGCATATTGTTATAAAAAATTGGTTATATGTAATTCAAATTATATTAAAGTAATAATAGCAACACATTAATCATGTTACAACAAACCTCCGGTTCACCAGCAGCAGGGTGTGGTGATGGTGAAACAGCTTGAGGTCTTGATTCTTCTGCTTGAATAAGCTTCGTTTTAATCTCCTCAATCTCTTTTACCCAAACGTCTCTGGGCAGATGATAAACTTCCAGCATCGTATCACTATTGGATGGGTCTAGGAGACAGAATACATTTGAAAAAAGTGCCAAAGTGGCAGTTATAATTCAATGCAGTTAGCTCAACAGCAACCTATGACATAATCATAACATCTCATATTTGTGAGGAAGCACAGTTTGCCATCAATATTATTAACCGGAATTGAGGATTGGCAGAGCAGTGGTTGCTCTAAAGCTAAAATATTGCTTGCACAAATTATCATAAGAATCTTGAAATTTCAGGAGAAAACATAACTAGCAGCCGGAAAACCTTTAATTAGCATTTAAACAAGGGAACAGACAGCTTCCAATCGATCATGAACCGCACTAAAGAATAAAGAAAATCTTTAAAATGTTTTGAACAATGATATCCTACTAGTAATGTGAACGTAAAGATACCAATTATTGTGAGAATATGAGATTAGTGATAGCGATAATAACATTCATAGTAAGAGCTACATACTTTCAAGCACCAGCCCCAAGTAGTCACCATCTACAGAAAGTTCACATTTGACTGCCAGATATTTGTTTGTTTCTTCGCTCATAACTTTCATTACAAAGATCTTCTCAGCAGCACTAGCAAAGACCCTGCACATACCTAGAATAGACAATGTGATCAATAGCAAAGACCCTGCACATACCTAGAATAGACAATGTGATCAATAGCAAAGACCCTGCACATACATAAAATATAAAAAGTGACCATGTGAAAATACTCTGCGTATACCTAGAATAGCTATACGAATAGCTATAGAATATGATCAATAGCAAAAACCTGACATATACTAGCATGTGCCAGGCTCTTTGGCGGTGCGGAAAAAGAGACACGAGAAAATTTCTCATTTCTCAGTCGTCCCGCCATTCAAAGAGTCTGGCACAGGCAAAACATATACGTCGTTGATAGATTATATTACACTTTATAATTTCTGGTGCTTGGTCATGCTTACGAATGATTGCACATCATGATGTCTCAACATCAACCATGACAATGAATTAGAAGTGCAATTAGAAGTTGTATTGCCTACATACCGAGTTCATCAACTCCAGTGAGCAGGTAGATTTCTACCCCTATTATAGTGCAGTTAAGTGTGTGTATATCTAGATGGTCATCTTCTAAAGTGTGCAGGACTTTCTTCTTAGAGGCATCTAATATAGAGATTCTGCCCATAGATGCCACAAATAAATACCTGCCATCAGCACTGGCTACCGTACACTTGCTAAGTGGATGTTCCTGAAAGATATGACAATATCAAGCATACCTAAAGAGTCTGCCCAAAATAATTTTTACTTCAGATACAATGTAGAACTGATCTCAGCTCATAAAGCATTCCACACAGTCTTGTAGTTGCAACATGTGACAATGTTGTGTTTGTGTGTTCAAATGTTGCAACTCTTGTGAGATAATATAACTTCCTCCGTTATCAGTTTCGTCTCCTGGGGGGAAATATAACTCACTGCTTCACACGAAGTAGCATATGTTAACCTTGAAATAGGATGGCAAAATCAAGTAACTGCATGCCTATAATAAGTATAGAGGAATAGAGATGACCGCATCATGTGAAGAATTCATTTAGCTGAGCAGCAGAACTATATTTTACTCTCTTGACACCTATGGACCTAGCATTGCATATTGAATAATAATAATAATAATAATATATATATATATATATATAGGCCCTAATCTATCGTATTCCCACATCATCATACGATAGATTAGGGAGGTGAGAGGGGAGAATAGATTCAGCACTGCTTTCAGAAAAAAAATTGTACTGGTAAAGCATTGTTACACCCTGCTACATGCTCTACAATAGTTAAAAGTGGGGAGGGGGTATTACTCTGTCTTTACTAATACTATTACTACTTTGGTTTAACGTACTGGCAGTTGGACAGCGCATTCATATTTTGGCGGCCTTATTTTTGATAATTCTGCGGCCTTCTCATTTTCCCGGAGTGTTATTTCATCCCAAATGTCATCAAGAAAGAATGTCAACAGTTCATCCATAAATCTATATGGCTGTGGAAGCTCATCTCTATACTGAGCTGGATCTTTTACAAAGTCATCCTCATCATCAGAAAGCTCATCATAGTTTGGTGGGTCTACGGCTAGACTCTTTATTATTAGAGCCATGTTGTATAGATGTTATTCAGGTTGTTATTATGAACTCTATATTGAATATTTGTTTACATTTATGTTGCAACTAAATTACTAAAATCATTGCTGTACAGCTTTGAGTGTGAATTTAGTTTTTAGGTTTCTAAGCAGGCAGCCATTTATCAACAGTAATGAAAGCGAGGCTATGTCGGCCTTGACATTATAATTTTGTGGGCGTAACTAAATGTAAACATTGGAACAGGTTGAATTTTGAAGTCGCCAGTTTGTTCCACTTTGTTCAAGGCCAAATGTAACGACTAGTTTCAGTAATATGGATATTTAGTTAATAGTTATTATATTAGAGCGCTATTAATCCATCATCCATTAATGTTTGATGTTTCTGATTAGTAG
Organism: Himantozoum antarcticum; assembly: GCA_027564295.1. NCBI lineage: Eukaryota > Metazoa > Bryozoa > Gymnolaemata > Cheilostomatida > Bugulidae > Himantozoum > Himantozoum antarcticum. Next base: position 11,723 of record JAOQGN010332888.1, read on the forward strand.
CTATCTTCAAATAGCAGAACAGTAACAAAACAGTAACAAAAGCTAACAAAACATAATTCACATTTTAAAATTATAATTAAAAAAAAAGTGAATTTACAAGAACCAAGGAGTTGTAGTGGGTCCACTACAAGGAGTTGTAGAGGGCCACTACAACTCCTTGCAAGAACTAAAGCGAATTTATTATCACGAGTTATTACTATATAAATCACGAATCAAGCCTCCCCCCCCCCTTTATCTTAAATATGGAAGTATAGTTATAGTAATTATACCTCAAGTTGCTAACCCTGTGTTCATTTATATTGAATTATAATATAATTTTTGAAAATTATCAAAATTAATAATCGCCGTAGGCCTTTTATTATTAAATTGTGATTATTATTTTCTAGGGTTACTGAACGATTAATAATATTGATCACGATTAACCTTGAAAGCCATTTAATTAATTTTCGATCAATCTCAATTTTAATCTTGTAAAGTAAGTTCCATCCGTAGGACTTCGGTAGTAGAAGATCTATAAATATAGCGCGGGTTTTGGTGGTGGACTAGGGGTGAGTGGTGGGGTTGGGTCCTGGGGGTGGGTAGGGCGGCAACAAAATGAACAAAGTTACATATTTAAACCGAGGTTTACTCACAGAAAGAGGCAGTTGATCAACTCAAACATATGATATATTGATTCAGAACATTCTCAAATACATGAAATAATTTGAATTGGTTGTCACACTGCCTTCTATAAATGATTTATTTCAAAGGAAAGTGCAAATTTCACAAGCTATACTGGCTCGAGGCACATTGGTCAGAGAACTGTCACAAATTTGGTGTGTAGAACTAAAAAAGATTGTTTACTTTATTAATACTTTTTTTTATTATATATTATTATATATCATTATTATATACTATACTAGGATATAATTTATTATACTTATTAATTACATTACTTAATTGCGCTACTTCCGTCTTAAAGCATGCGCACCTCCAGCATATATTTAGGACGCATGCTCCCCGATAACAATCATATCTGTTTTTACAGGTCTACACACCAAATTGGGAAGGGCCATTCTCAGCAAACATGGACATGGAAGTTAAAATATTTTTTGGCCATAGTGTCATTGAATTCCATGTGGAATTACAGACAAGATATTGTAGCTCATAGATGAAAGAAAATTTCCAAAAAAAATGGGCTGGATTTTGTTTGGTTTGGATTTGTTTGGGTCGGGTACCCTTGAAAGAGGAAGTGCACCATTCTGAGCTTACAGAAGGGACCATTGTTTTTCTCAAATAACTATATTTTGGATTATTTTTTTAAAATATCTTACAGTGAGACATAACGGCCACACTGAAATGCACCCGACTACGGTATTTTTTCAAAGTTCATCTACCCGTACTAGTTGTGCTGCTGGCAATACTCTATTTGTTCTTCCATAAGGTTTTGACATCGAAAAGTTACTGCCACCTTATACCAGTTGGCATCTACAGTTTCAAATTTTGTGTACAAAGCACATATTGAATGTAGATAATGGTGGGAGAAATTTTTTTTGCATTGCCAACTATTTTCTGGGATATTAACAGCCTGAAACATCTTACGGAAGGGACATTTTACTTACGGAAAGACAAGCATTTTGAAACCGTGCGCCATAAAAGCTGATTAAATTTTAAATTTGCACCAGGAACAATTTAATGATTAAAGTGAAGTTTATTACAATAGCTATTGACCCCAAAATCAGATGTTAAATGGATTTCTTGCATAATCGATCCTTACGGAATTGACATTATTCTATCAAATTAGCCATCATCTCCACACAATGAGCAAATACTGTATTTTACCGAGTCCATGTGTAAAATTATAACTAATGCTATGTTTTACTGAGTCAGCTTTCATTAACACCATCATGTACTTTACGGTACGGTATTGCAGTCTTGAACCTAATGACATCGATCAGATTAACATGAAATATGGTCTGTATCTAGCCAAGTCCAACTGAAACATTAAAGTCAGTGTTTCTGTAATGTCTAGTGTTACTCAGTATTCCAGTGTATTACTAACACTGGAATTGTGCTTCTGTGCTTTTATCACTCCTACATGTACATGTATTTAGATTTCCAGAATAATATCAGCATAAATCAGCATTACATTTACCTTACTTGCCTTACCTTGCTTATCGTTATTATTTTGTTATTATAGCAGCATCATTAATGAAGTCATTCTAAGCGTCACTCAGTAGGCTACTACATTGGAACTATGTACCTCTTGTTGTGGTACAGTATTTAATCAGCAATATAATTATCAGATTTTTAATTGTAAATATTAATAATGTTATTAATTATTATTATTATATTAATTATTATTATTATAAATAATTAATATAAATATATTAATATTTATCTCATAATCTACTTTCTTCTCAGAGTAAATAACACAGCTATACCGGACTACAATGACTGCAAGTCAAATTCATGACA
>JAOQGN010332999.1:0-21510 GCA_027564295.1 Himantozoum antarcticum
GATACCTAGCCTGGTGTATGTGATGTGTATATACTATAGTGACAACCTCTGCTCCAGTGATACCTAGCCTGGTGTATGTGATGTGTATATACTATAGTGACAACCTCTACCCCAGTGATACCTAGCCTGGTGTATGTGATGTGTATATACTATAGTGACAACCTCTGCTCCAGTGATACCTAGCCTGGTGTATATGATGTGTATATACTATAGTGACACCCTCTGCTCCAGTGATACCTAGCCTGGTGTATATGATGTGTATGTACTATAGTGACAACCTCTGACAATCAACAAAGAAATACTGAATGATTTCCTGATTTTCAACATTGCCATGTTGAGTTGAAAAGAGAAGATAACTCAATGGGAATTCAATTGTTCTATTGACACAACCATACTTGAATGTATATGTTATCTTCCAATTTACATAACGGCAGATCAACATTTATATTGTACCACTTATTTCAGCTTCAGGCAATCAGACTGAAGTATGAGAAACTGGTGACAGAGTTGGTGGAACTCAGAAAAAAGTCAAAGTCTGATATGACTATATTTATGGAGGAAGATGTTGGTGTGAAGTTGTCTGACCTACAGAAATATAGACTAAGAATAGAAACCAGTCTGAGGCATAGCCACCAGGTTAGTGCATGCATTATATTATTATTCTTGCTATTCGTTTTATAATTGGGAAACCACCATAAATGGTAATCGTCTCTACGCTGGGTGTTATACCGCCGACTATTTCCAGGAAGGTGGATGGGCTCTACTCTATAATATATACTGTTGTAGATGTGTACAACTAAGGAGTTGTTCAAATCTAGATATAACAACATGACTCTTGTCACAGGTGGAAGAAAGGAGTGAAGGTAAAAAGGTGCCTTGCTACTTTCGTGACTGAACATACATATCGCGTCACCCTCCACGCATTCCTGATTCATAGGCTATCTCTCAAAAGCTACCATAAGCTACCGCTCATCTACATGTAGGAGTGCAGCCATGATTTGTTGCCAAGCAACTGCACTTGCTGCTGACAATATTCCAAACCTGCAATGGCACGCCTGCGAGGTGCAAAAGAAGACAACTCTTGCAAACTTTGGGTCTCGTTGGAGTCTTTGTAGAGAGCAATATTTTTGTTACTTTATGCAATGGAGGGTGGAATTTCCTGTCTTTAAATGAAAAGGTAGGAAATTGCTGGAATGGAGTTGAATGGAGTTGAATGGAGTGGAATGGGTTGGCACCTAGCCCGGCTTGCCAAGCAACATGCTTTGGGATTTATATGCCCCCGGTCGGTGATAGTGGTGTAGGGTGCACACCGCCACCAACCAAGAGCAAGAGAGCACTACTCCCAGTGTGGCATGGGCCCAGGCTAGTTGACACCGTCGGTGTCAAAATGATGGCTATAATCAAACCACCAATAATAATTTATATTGTTACTGTTGGTATGAGTTGCCAGTCTCTAACATATCATGTCTGGTATTTGGATGTATGATTGTTATGTTAATAGGCCTACAACGTCAGTACTATACTAACATGTATGTAGTGTGGTGTAACTTACCCACAAACTAGCTGACGACCCCTTCACCCATTCACCGACCTCTTCACCCACTGACTCACCCCCTCTCCCCCCTCACTAATTAACTCACCCACACATCACTAACTCACCCCCTCACCCACACATCACTAACTCACCCCCTCACTCACGTACTCACTCACGTACTCACTCACGTACTCACTCACTCATTGAGTCTATGTACTTACAGAGCATGTAAAGAAGATATGGCGTCAATGTGATGCAGTTTGCTTTGATGTGGACTCCACAGTTGTCATGGAGGAAGGTCTAGATGAACTGGCTAAGTTTTTAGGCAAAGGGGAAGAAATAGCTGCATTGTGAGTTACTAAAACATTAGTGGTCAGATGTGGTCCATGTTGTTAGCTAACTGATTGTTAGCGCCGTTAAGGGAGGACAGCTTGTTTGGGTACATCACTTGTGCCAATGCCATCAGAATATGGAAGTCATGAACATAAATTTGATTTTATTATTTAATATATTTTATTATGGTGAAAGAGTAGTTTTCTTTTTGCACGAAGTAATCTTGTTTTATTGTACAATTGTAAATCACTCCTCTGGCAATTATTTCACCCTATAAAATTTTCCTATCTTAACGAGGGGTGTTAGTGCCTGTCCTATCTTAACGAGGGGTGTTAGTGCCTGTCCTATCTTAAAGAGGGCTGTTAGTGCCTATCCTATCTTAACGAGGGGTGTTAGTGCCTATCATATATTAACGAGGGGGTTAGTGCCTATCCTATATTAACGAGGGGTGCTAGTGCCTATCCTATCTTAACGAGGGGTGTTAGTGCCTATCATATCTTAACAAGGGGTGTTAGTGCCTATCATATCTTAACGAGGGGCTTTAGTTAAATATAATTGTAGTATATGTGCAGGTGCAAGTACTTTGTTATTGACTTCAAGGAGACTCCCAAACCCTGTACCCAAAACATCAAACCCCAAAATATAGTCTCCTCGCCAACACCAAATAAATCTCACCATTTATGTATACAGTCAAATCAATAGCAGGTTGAAAATTAGAACTAATACTTTGTGGCCAATACTGCAACTCCTCATTGTCCTATAATTATTCATGCATGTATATCTAGTTAAAAATTTTAATTGACCAGATATAATGATATCTGATACGCATCTGTATCAGCTACATCAGTCTGATTGTGTTTTGATCAAATTTATTTTGACCAATATTTAGCATTTTGGCTTCTGATAATTTATATGTCCATACGCTACGCGCTACAATACATTAGGAATACACTTTTAATAAATTAGGCGACAAACTTTCTTAAATATGCAGTGTTAGAAAATATCATATTTGGTCCTTTGTTGACCTGTAATCAAACAATCTTTTATCAATCAAACTATAATCGATCAATCTTTAATCAATAATCCTTTAATCCTGTAATAGTAATAATGATTTTTATTATGGGATTAATAATAATGAAATAATAATCATCCTTTTATCGGTCGGAACTTTCTATAAGCCTACTGGCCTTACGGGAAGCTTTTTTGATGTTTAGAAAATTGAATATTTGCTGTCCATCACAGCTGGATATATTCTAAACTTCTACATAGCATAAATTATCATTTTTCAAAGCTTTTTATGTCATCTAACCGTTTTTATTGAAATATTGAGAATTGTAGCCTATTTGGGAAGGCTCGGCTTCCTACTTGTATGTAGTTGGGATGTAGATCATATTATTATATGGTATCTAGCTAACATATATTTTATACTATATTCTAAAATGTTATCTTTTGAAAATATAGCATTTGTGGATTTATAATTACTGTATGCTATGCACTGTTCTGCATGAATATAAATATAATTATATTATGTATGCAGTATGATATACAGAAAATGATTGCTCAATAGGAAAATTCCCAGATTACGATCACTCAACTTGTCTTATATTGATCGTGATATTGATTGATGTTAAATTGATTACTGCTCAAATACACTGGCATTACCATTAGGGCATTTATACCTACATGTATACTAGCAGGATCATGATTGCAGTGCATGGCTGTAACTCTAAGCCGTGTTGTCCTATAATAGTAGCAACAGTACTTTTAATGGAAAGCTTAGGGTGTCCCCCTGAGCCAATACATTAATTTCCATGATGCATATTGGCACGAAGTGAATCGTACCAGTGCGTAATCTCAGTTCTCAGCTATAGAAACTGAACTAAATCAAACCTTCTTTCAAGTGTATGCAATTTGCCCAAGGCCATTATATCATTATACAAATAGTAGGTCTACTTTTCGACCTCCGGTATCTTACCTGCTAATCGGGTGCTAATCAAAACATCCAGGAACAACATAATATATTGTCCAAGGATTCTTGGCAGATAAATTTGTTTACCATCACGGAAATGGAACCCAGGACCTCACATATTCATATACCCACATACATGTATTGTAATATATTATATACCACATTTATATGCATTCTATATTATGTACATCCACATATACAATGCATATATAATTTATACCCACATGTTATATATTATATTCATGTAAAACACTGGAGGTGCTTATACTTAGTATGTCACTTGCAGCACATTTCACTAAGCAGTGGTACAAGGTTTCAGTCGCTTTAGCTATATAATCCTTTGTTCTACAGGAGCAATATCCTATGTGTAGCCTGTGGTTTTTAACTTATAATAATCACCTTTTAAAGAACAATAAAAGCTATGGGTGGTAACATGACGTTTCGAGAGGCTTTGGAGGTCAGGCTAAATATTCTACAACCCAGTAGATGTGATGTTGAGAATTTCATCAACCAAGACAAACTTAAATTTACCAAAGGAATTAAGTTAGTATTACACATATTTGTCCTACTGCTTGCTATAAATGTTATTTTTGTATAACCACAGCCTTATTCGAATTTTCAGGCTCTGATCCGAGATCAGAGGGAATTAAAAGCCGTCTACTTTGTTAGTAAACCCTTGATATAGTTACAGAAATCTGAAGAGCAATGCAAATATTGGTATTCACATTTGAACTTGCCAACGCCTCAAATCACGTAAATCTTCTCTTCGATGTCATCTTCTCAATCTTTAGTTATGTTTTATAATAATTATCTGCTATTTTCATTGAATCTCGCAACATTTTGCTGTCTTATTGACTTTAATTTCAAGCTTTTGTGTTTTGCCACATCAAGCTCTATTGAGGTATTGGTGCAATCAATCCTTTTTATTAATTTTATTTAATCAATCTTATCAAATAATCAAACATTTTCAAATTCACTCCTAGTCGTTTATTTTTTGTCAGACTGATTAACTTTACTGGATACTAATCTGATCAATTACTGTTCTCCTAGTATATTCCATTTCTAATGTCTTCCTTTTACCTCATATTATGCATGCATGTAATTTGAGATAGCAATTTATTTTATCTTTCAGGAAAAAAGTGGTTTGCACTCGCTATTCACAAGAATAAAAATATGCAATATATTACTTACTCAAATTGCTGTCAGTGTCACATGTTACAAACTATATTTAGTAAACCTCAAGTACAGCTTATAAAATAAAATTTACATATCAATATAACCACTGCTTCTGATGTCATGGTTCATGATCATTTCTTGTTATGTCCTCCTGGTTACAGAGAGCTGATTGCTAAGCTGCGCTCTAGGAATGTAGATGTCTATTTGGTGTCTGGGGGATTCTCTTTACTAATTGATCCTCTGGCTACACAGTTGAGTCTGCCCAGCAACCATGTCTATTGCAATATACTTCTATTCAATGAGGATGGTGAGTGTATCAGGCTATCTCAAAGTTGGGGGTGATACAGTATACCCCCAACCCTGAGTATAGATTATTTGTGATCTTTCATTGTTGATCATGCAACACGGAAAGATTACAAAATTTAAATAAATGTGGGTGTTTCCGATGAAAATCGATCAGTTGAACTGTCTGCTCTCTTTTACAAGAGGCGCTAGTTGTGGAGAGAACAGTATTTTATGAAATTTAATTCTAATTCTGACTTTTAATCTGAAATCATGGCATGAAATTATGTTATTATTGGAAGTTGATAGTCTTTACCTTGTAACTTTTTTGATGAGAGAGATTTAAAATGTGAAAAACCCATGGTGCACCGCAAAAAAAGTTTGCCACAAAAAAATATGTTCACCGTGCGTTTTTAAACCTTTCAAGTGCTGTCACTCACAAAATTACAATGTCACTGTCATGAAAATTGGCAGATATAAATAATTTGATATGCTGACTTCTAATCAAAAATCTGAATTATGATAATTATGAGATATGAAACTGTGTTTGCTAAAAAATATTCCCGAGTAATTTTCTTTGGAAATACCCATGTTTATTGTGTATTGTTATAATGTAAGTCACAATATAAATTTGTTTGTGTGGACGACAGTGTGAATACTAAATAGTAATACATTACTAAGATAATAATAGAACTGAATGGAATGAATAAATATTAGACAATTATTGTCATTTAAAAGCAGTGCTAGTAATAATAATATCGAAAGAAAATGTGCCAAAGTTACTGACAAAAAGTTAATTTTATCAAATTGCAATAACATTATTATGGTGTTGCTACTGACCCGATGACTTTGCAACAATGCAGATCAGAATTTTTTGTCATAGGCTTCTAAATAAGCTAAACTATGATTTATGCAATATCGTGTATCATATCGTGTATAATATCGTGTATCATATCGTGTATAATATCGTGTATCATATAATGTATGATATCGTGTATCATATCGTGTATAATATTGTGTATAATATTGTTGATCTTCAAGCTATTTTATTACCCAAAGTGTAATGTTATGTGAAAGTGTAATGCCGACATTTTGCTATGACAACCAAGTTCTCTTCTTTGCATAATAATTAATCTTTAGCATTGAGTTGTTAAGTGAATTTGGCAGGCAACCAGCATGATTGCGAAGCATGCTGGGATAGAGGAATAATTGGTATATAACACATGTTATCACCAGTATAATTTAGTGTTGTCTGTTTGGATATTTATCACTCTTATGAAGTGTGACACATCCTACATGTCTGGTACTTTTCCGATATCATTGCAATGCAAAAAAAATATTTATTTGATTTAATTTCCTTCTTTAGACTAAAATTGGCCAAAGGTTAATCTGTTCAACCAACTTGTTGCTTGTTTTAATAAATTAACCAAAATTTCAATCAATTTTCAATCAAATATTCACCATTGTTCACACATTACCATTGTCCACAGCAACACACATTCATCATTGTTAATCAAATGTTTTTGATTCTGAGCCGAACTAACGTTGCAGTCTTCTGTATAATTGTTTCTCAAATTCATTTCATCAGTGGTTGTGAGTTATCCTCTCTTTATCACAGGGATAAAAGAGCAGACAACTTCTAAAAAGTCATTTCCTTGGAAATTTATTATGTTATGTATGCTTTCCAATATGTTATTTTTTATTCCATGAAAAGTGGAACAGAGTTGAAAACCACAGATGATTTTAAATATGCAAGTTAGTGCGAGACTAAAGATTCGATAGCTCAGTTGGCAGAAAGCTAAAGGGCATAATGTTTATTCTGTGACAAACACCAAACAAGTCACAAGAAGTGCAGCTGGTGGCGCTCACACAGGCAAGCCGTCAGCCACTCTCGGTAAATCGCGAGAGAGAGGTCAATGAAATCCCATGGAAGCTTGTTATGTATTAGGGCACCAATACATCGATTTTTTTCCTCATTGTGGTTCAATTTTAGCAGCAATTATTAAAGGGAATGTGAGGCCTATATCAATCCAATATCATTGGAAAGCTCTTTGTTTGCTGAATATGCCATGAGTATAGACTGAGATCTCATTTTCAGTGGGAAATCACAATGGAATTACTAAGGAATTACTGCTGGGCTCCTAGCTGCTAAAGTTGATTACAGTGAACGAGGCGATAATCGACAATAGAGGCAATAACCATGTGTTTTGAAGGGTTATTGTAATTTTTCACTGAAAATGAGATCTCAGTCTATACTCTGGCATATTCAATGAACAAAGAGCTTTCCAATGATATTAGATTGAAATAGACCTCATATTCCCCGTAAAGAAAGCGTGTGTTATGCTCATTATCATTGAATCGATATCATAAAAATTTGAGTCGTGGTATCCAGCTGTATATACACTCTATGTCTGCATTTCAGGTTCATATGCCGGCTTTGATGTCAATCAACCAACTGCAGCATCTGGTGGGAAACCTAAAATAGTTCAACTTCTTAAGGAGATCAAAGGATATAAAAATGTAGTATTTGTAGGCGATGGTGCCACAGATTCTGAGGCATGCCCTCCGGCAGTGAGTAACTATATTTGACATTAGAAACATGTATTACAATAGCAAAATTGGTCCAAGAATGTTGAAACTTTGAAAAAGGAACTCTTTTTAGAGCACGTTTCTTCGCCAAATTGAGACACAACAACCGCCTTCACAGGACCCATTTAGTAGATCTTTATTAGGCTTGGTTAGACATTGGGGGCTCCAGTCTCACTCTTGTCAAGAGATATTCTGGCTAGCATTAGACTCTGTTGAGTCTCCACTTTGGCATTACCTTGGCTTATCCTAGGCATTCAACAGGCTATCCTATAGCACCAACAGGCTATCCTATAGCACCAACAGGCTATCCTATAGCACCAAGAAGGAATTTTACCATATTTTAATTTTTAGCAGCATCTTAGCGGATTTTATGAAGTTATCAGCTCAACTTCTCGGTGAGCAGCAAGGCATCGTATTGAACCGGCTTTTCCATATCAACTGCTTTCGGCAAGGTTCATTGTCAATTTGTCCTATGGAATTTTTTGGAAGTTGCTCTCTCAAATATGCCGATAAACATGATCGACACGGAGGTTGGACCTGACTCCATCTGCCAGTGAATAGCATGGTACGTCACACAATGTGTGTATCACATGACTACTGTGATTACTGATTAGTAGACGGCGTCGAGCTGATAATCTCATGCTGAAACTCTTTAGTGCCACAATGCGTACACGGATATAGAGTTCTGTGCACATCTACACATATATAATATGTAGATTGGAGACGGCTACTAAACTCTTCTTATCTTATGAATGTCTAGCCAAGGCACAGCCAATCAATCACCACTGACATGGGTGTTTACGAGTGTCAACCTAAGTTCAGATATTTTGTACAGTCTTTATATATATATAACACCTTTTTGCATATGGTATTTATATTTCCCCTATCATAAAATCTTTCGTAATACTTTCACCTGTAAGCAGAGTGATTGGAGACACGTTGCTGACCTTCCTCAGAATATCTTGTCTTTTAGAGAATAATCAAAGTCTCTTCAGATAATTTAGTATAATTGTTTTAAGAACACTACCTACTGTTGAGTTACTGTATTTCACTCCCACAGGATCGTCAATCTGATTGTCAATTGTTAAGCTCAAGTTCTTGTGTGGTTAAGAGAATGCAAATAAACTCAGTAGTTCAGTAATATTCTTACTAATATAATTTTTCTTTGACCTTGTCACCGATGACAGGCATTGATGGCGCCTGTCATCGGTCAATGATTGATGATTTTGGATTCTAGGTTCTGCTTGCAGTGTTAAGTTCTTTCTTCTAAATGGCTAGTACACACAATGCCATTATTCCATGGACACAAATCACTGGCACATTGTCAACTTTGTTCTGTATTATCACCACAACTCTCTATCTTTGTAGGATGCGTTCATCGGGTTTGGAGGTAATGTAGTAAGAGAGTCTGTAAAGCAGAAAGCTAAATGGTTTGTCTATGACTTCAAAGAGCTCATAGCGGGTTTAGATAGCCGTCACGCTAACAAAAATAAAATTATAGCTTGAGATTCTCCATTCATGGATGGTGCGATACGGCCATATGCTACTCTTTCCATGCCTTCGGAGATGTTTTACAAAAAATTAAAGAACCAAGGAATACGGTAATTACTACTTCCAATGCCCTGACATGTACTTTAATATATCATTTATTGTATATTTATAATCTAATCATAATATTTATGATTTAGAAAATAATATGCCTCTCTCTCTCGGACTCTTTTTGATTTCATTACATATGGTGTAATGACTCATGAGTAATGAGTCATTACACCATGAGTCATGGTGTAATAGTTTTACTCCTATACTCATGTTCTAGTAATTTATTTACACAGATTCTATGTTTTGGTTTTAATATTTATGCAGAATTTATGTTCTGTGTTCTAGGTTATTATGCAACCTTATAGGAAAATTTTAAAGAGGCCTTGCTGAGGTGTGGTTCTGATGGTGATGTCACAAAATCGGTTAAAAGTTATGTACACGTTTAGTGCTGACTGCTAAGCCAGTGATTGGCTGAAAATATTCAGCTGCTAATTCATGCTCAGAAGGTACGAACTCCTTCTCCATGTCAATTTAATTTCCAATGATGGCTGTGCAAACCATGTACAACACTGTTAAAAGGGAATGTTTTTTGCCACTCCTCCCCTCCACCTCTACCAAGTTTACTGATGTAAATGTTCAAATCAAATTTTGTCACATTTAATTTAGGACTAAGCTTGTTCTATAAGCTAGTGTTCTATAAGTTAGTGCTATAATAATGTGTGTAACTTCACTAGTCGCTGTGAAAAAACTTTGAAAAAATTGTTGCTATTCTTAAGATTGCCCTTTCCTTGTGAGAATACGAGGGGAGAAGCAATTCTACCGAGTAGGTTACACATTAACTAGTAGGTTACACATTACCGAATAGGTTACACATTACCAAATAGGTGACACTTTACTGAGTAGGTTACACATTACCGAGTAGGTTGCACATTACCGAGTAGGTTACACATTACCGAGTAGGTTACACATTACCGAGTAGCTTACACATTACCGATGAGGTTACACATTACTGAGTAGGTTACACAATTACCAGTCGGACCACACCTCGGGCAGCACCCACCTAGATACGTTTTTGAAATCGGGCTAATTTGAGAGCCGATTTATATTAGGTTATTCATATTCATTCCAAGTTGTTGTCAATTAATCGTTGTACCTCCATGGAGAGGTAAGACTGGTTTACCGGTCGGTTTTAGGCTACATTAGCTTGTTTATACTATTTAGAACTTAACTCTTCGAGCATAATCACATACGTGATCTCTACCCTTTCTTTATGGGAATATATAGTCGGGTGACGACTGAGTATTAGTAATGATCAGATATACTTGCAATGTTTCATTGTAGTGGCATCAAATTAGTTGAAATTCCGAAACCAAATCATATCCTATTACATATGCCTCAAGTAATGTAATGGTAATATGTAATGGTAATATGTAATGGTAATATGTAATGGTAATATGTAATGGTAATATGTAATGTAATGTAATGTAAAGGTAATGTACATTATTAGTTTGGTATAATTCCTTTTCAGTTCGATCACCTTGACATAGACTTAGATCTTGTTGTTAAGGTTTTGGACTTTAGCGTCCCAAAGCGGAAACTGGGTACTTAGGTGTGCTACCAAACTGAAAAGGAATTTTGCCTATTGACTTTTTGTCTTATAATGCAGTCAAGACTTGCCCACTTGCCTAACTTCTGTGCTCACGAGTTGTTCTCTTTGCTAAATATACATCTTCCAAAGTTCTCAATATTTATGGTTTTACGATTAAATATTAATAGGAGACTTTCAGAGTACCTGCCCATACAATATATGAATATCAATTGCCTATTTTGCCCATGAATTTGCCAATTACCATGCCTTGACATGGTAATTGGCAATTACCATGCCTTAACATGGTTAAAGACAGGCTGAAACTCTGTCAGCTCCCGAATGCCTTATCTTATTCAGGTTTCCTGTTTGTGGAGTGGGAGTAGTCTGGACAGGCTCTCAGTGTAGCAAGGGGTGAAGGTTCTCACCCCTTGCTACGCTGAGAGCCCACCCAGTCTTGACCGGGAGGGAGAGAAAGCAAATTTACTAGAAACTAGAAAAGAACTGGCCAGAACTAGTCATTATAGGAAAGAGGAAGATGACTCTAGGGAAAGATAACTATGACACTAGGGAAAGATAACTATCACTAGGGAAAGATAACTATCAATAGGAAGAGATAACTCAGACCAATTAAAAGATACCCTCACTAGAGAGAAGATAACACACACTAGGGGGAGATAATGCTCTCTAGGTGAAGGTAACCCTCATTCATAGTGGAGGTTATCTCCACTCAACCAATAACAGGGTTTTATGAATGAGACTGCTAAATACATATACTGTTTTGACGCCCGAGAATTCAAACATGAACCATGTTATCTGGCTAGTCTAAAGAATGGGGTTTTCTGATGTTGAGGTTTCCCATCAGCACTCTGCTAGTTGTGGCCAAAAATTTTAGTTTTACGATGAGAAAATTTTATTTGGAACTAGGAATTTGCTATATAACATCATTGTGGTTTCAAAAATAGGCTAATTAACTCGGGTTGACAATATTTCCTGAGTACACGTCTGTAGTATCGAGCTGCGATTATCAAAATAGAATGCTTATCTTGAAAAGCTTTGTGAGAGCACGCGAATGTGTTAGGTGCTCAAATTGATCAATTTACTAGTCGTACTCTAAATTAACTTTTGTCAGGCAGTTGACCTATTGGAGCCACAGGATAGACTGTTGAAGATTAAAGATGTATGTAAAATGTTACAGATTGACCAAAAAACTTGGCGTGGATGATTCAATCTTTCCAGGATTGTCCCACCGTAGTTGGAGTTGTCCACTGCCGCTGTGACATCCAATATTGAGAAAACTGTGTATTAATTTATTACATTATATAAATAATTTATTAAATATATAACATGATAATAAATATGAGATTGCACTAAAATAATATACAGTACATATAATTAATACCAAAAAAGTATTTATGACTTCTACAACATACATCTTTATTATATTACCCTTTTTGACAATTTAGTAATTTCAGTAACAAAAATACGTATAAACATTGAATTGCCTGAATGTGTGAAGGATCTTAACTGGTTCTTCCCTTTCACTTTGCAATATGACATGCTACCCAGACTAAATATTGACAAGACATTTAATGGCTACATAGTGTCGGCTTTAAATATGGAAAAGATACCATTTCAACAAATTAAAATATTATATAGATAGAGGAATATAAAACATTTGTTACAACCAAATTGATATCGCTAAACAGTATTTCAAAATATTACATAATTTCATAGCGAAATGAATAAAAACCATTTTCAAATGCAATTGACAATCATTATGATGTTAGCGCAGCTAAACCTGTTGTTTGGTCAGATTACTCCTTGCCAAAGGGAAGTTATCTTCCCTCTCTGACAATAATTGGAAATAAAATCTGATTGTTTTATAAAGCACGGTTACCTGAACAAAGTCTGTTGCAGCAGGAAAAAGCAGTGATATTGAAATGCGTTTTCAAAATGCAATAATTGTTACGGTTAGCAAAAACATAAAATGTGTAAAGTCACATTGGGCAGACAATTCTATATAGATATCATTCTTCAAAAAGAAACTGCAGCTTTCATCAGAAGTGGCTATACTTATAACTTGATGTTATCTGCTCTCACATAATAGCCAAATTCCCTAACAGCATTCAACACAAGATGTTTTGACCAAAGATCCCAAAAACCTTGGGGCAAAGCTTATGCTGGTTCGGTATTGCCGAACTCTCTATCTGTATCAATTGTGGATATTTGAGATAATTATTATTATAGCAAATCTACATGAACTCTTCATAGTATTTGTGATGGATTTCTTGGAAAGGTTAAGCAGTTTCAGGTGTCATACTATACAATGATTCAACACTATCATTTTTTCAACATACAGTATAACCTGTCTTAAGTGACCACCACTCGGAGGCGCTGAATTGGTCTCTTAAATGAGGTGGTCTTCGAATGAAGGTTTGATTAATGACACATTATTGCATGTTAATTGTTATACCGATTATAATCTTGCCTGCGCAATCATGATACAAGCATCATAATTGCAATATAATAAGTGCATGTAAAATGTAATAAAATGCTTAAAACAAGCAAACAAGCACATTATTGGTATCAACTATACAACGATTGGTTATATTGTACAATTATTATATTTGTATGAATTTTCGGTGTTGCGATCTTTTAATCAAGGTATATTATGCTAATTTAGTGCAGATTCAGCGGTTTCTGGTCACGTTAGTGAGGTGGTCTCTTAATGCAGGTGCATTATCTTTTGAAATCAGTTGGGGAACCAAATAGGTCTCTTACATGAGGTGGTCTTTAATTGCGGTTATACTGTAGTTGTATGTCGAGAAAGTAGGTAAATTATAGTACTACAAAGGACATTTTGCCATTGTTCTGTGATGGTGATGAGTTGTCTTTTCCAAGTACATAGGGAGGAGACAACTTATGGGTTGTTGTCATAAGATAGATCCAATAGTATTGGTTAAATGGCAGTTATTATTTAGAGGTCTGAGACTGTAGACTTGAACTTGACTGCACTTCCAAATTATCAAATGTTGCAGCCAATTAGTATAGAAACCAAATGGACGATTCACTTTATCCTGTATAGGGTATTGACCCTAATTGACCTTGACTGTATTACAAGAGGCAATAACTCTTTCTGAAAAAGTGCACAATGATGAAAGGAATCGGAGTGTTCCCACTCCACACTCTACCTTCTCTGTTGTAGCACTATTCATTAGTCTTTTCGCAATTGCTTTTCTCACATATTATGTACACATAATAAATATTTATCGACCTCCTCCACTGTGCATTCTTCTTATGTGCTTATATGATATAGTCTTGTACACCAGTCTCTTATATTCATACTTGAGATACGTTATCCAGTTGTTTCAATATAAGACACAGCTCTTTCTTGGTAATCTTTCCATCTCTGTCCATGTCTATTGTCTTCATCAGAGAAACTTCTAGGGTCTTAAGATCTGCAGAGTCATATTCCTATGGCAAGGCCAAGGCAAAGTTTAATATATGGAGATAGGAGCAGATGATTGGCAGCAAGGGGAGATTACTAGCCTGCCCTGCCAAGCTTTGTTACAATGTGGAATTGCCTCACAACGGACCAGAATTTGTTTCTCTCGGCTCCAACTCGTCATGAGGGCAATTTCACATTGTGACAAAGCTTGACAGGACAGGCTAGGAGATTTCATGCTAGCAATTGGTCCAGCGTATCTGGAATTACTGACCTGGTTTCTGGTACCTGGTATGGCAGTATCTGGAATTGAGACGGGGAAAGGATACGTCATTGAGTTACATCATAGAGTTATAGCTGGAAGATAACTCTATGGACCATGATCCTCCATCGTAAACTTGTTGGTAGGGTGTTGGAGAATGGCATCAGATGCTGTATTAGCATAGCGGGTGTAATTTACTAATTTTAGGTGTAAACAACGTGTTCATGCCAAGTGACCTGATAGTTGATAAGATGCTATGGCGACCATTTTGATTTTTGGTCTGACAGCTATGGAGCATTTCATACAATATACAATATAAGTCATCGTCGGCACTGTGACCATGACATTGCGGATGGCGAAGTATTAGTTTTGAGTATTCAATACATAAAAATTAGGATTGTTGATTAATCGAAGATTAACTGAGTCCTGTAACGCGATGGACTTTTGAGCATGTTTGCTCTACTAATTTCATATTTTTACCAATGTAACGGACGTTTAATTATTTGCCCCAGTTAATGTTAATGCAGGCGAAGTCCCATGGTGGTGTCAGTTTTCATGAAATGTCATTACATGCGAGTTTTAGCTAAACTTTTGGCTTAAAATATTAGTATAAATAGTGATCAAAGAGTCACACAGCTTGTGCATGAATGGAAACTGATGGAACTCACTGTAGATCAAAATTGAGATTAATCGAAGATTAACCGAAAGGTTTTCAAGGTTAATTATGATCAATATTTTTAATCATTCAACAGCCCTAATAAAAATAAAGATTTGTTTTGGTTTTTATGCAATAAACCATATTTATTAGAAATATTTCTAGTAACCCTTTTTTATAAAATCAGTAGCTAGTTTATGACTGCTGCTCGGTAATGGAATATAATCGCTACTGATACATACACTTGTGTCTGTTAGCAATAGATTTTAATTATACCTGATTGTAGAATTACTGCACTTTGTAGGATTAATATGTAATATAACTGTAATTGGCAATTTGCCCATTTGGCAATCAGTAGCATGGATTCCGAAGTCTGATGTGGGCGTTGCGGAGAGAAGGGAACTCTGACTCCTCATCTGGCCAGGCCCGCAGAAAGCTTTGGGAATCAGCAATCAGGTTATAATTTCAACCCAAGTGAGCTGTTAACACAGCTAACTTGGGTTGAAGTATGATGTCAGTATGATGTCATAATTACATTAGTTTGCCATCTGGCTATACTTGCCATCCTAAGCATTTGAAATTGTTTATATATTCATGGTGCTCATGACCTCCATTGCTGTATGCCAATTACCTCGTATGCTAGGTCATGAGCTCCATTGGTGTATGCCACTTACCTCGTATGAAAAGTCAAGACCTCCATTGCTGTATGCCACTTACCTAGTACGCTAAGTCAAGACCTCTATTGCTGTATGCCACTTACCTTGTAAGCTAAGTCATGACCTCCATTGCTGTATGCCACTTACCTCGTACGCTAAGTCCAACAGATCCTTTACAAACCCATGCAGCTCATCATTCTCTATGGTTCCATTTTTATTCTGTAACACAAACAAAAGATATAATAATTATTGAATGGTGAATTACCAATTTAATTGGTACACATATTATTAAGCACTCTGTGACGCTCAGGTACTCCGTGGTTGCCCAAGTTATTGTGTGCTGCAGCCACATGTAGTCCTTAAGCGATTTTAAGTTTTATCGAATGTAACAATTGGCTCCGGGTATAACCTGTCTGGACAAGCCGGTTGTTACATGGAACTGATAATTTCATTAGGAGTTATCTACTGTCGTCCTTCATTGGTGGTAGACAACTCCAAAAAAATTATTTAAGTTTTGAATTTATCAAGATTGGGCACTTTGATGGGCCTTCACCAACTGCCAGAAGATACACCAGCAAGAAAATCGCAACTAGATCAGAAAGCGAGACAACCAAAGGGGGTGCCAAAGACCACATGGATAAAAACGATAGCAACCGACCTAAGCAAAATAAACCTGAGTATAGATCTAGCTCAACAGCTAGCCCAGGAGAGGAAACTGTGGCAAGGTATGATAACTAAAAGGGCCTGAGACTAGACGCTGATGTGCACAGGTACAAACAAGGCAAAGCAATGATAATTATGGGTACTTTGAGCGTATTTTATACTTATCAAATGACAACTAAGACAGCTGTCAGAGTCCAATGACTAGACTCTTCTATTGCTTTGCTTTATTCAACAACAGTTTAGAGGCGTGTCGTACTATACACTTGGGATTTGATACCAATCACGCGGTGTTAAATCCCATATGTGTTATTTATCTACCATATCTCAGCATAATTATACCATAGGCTGACTGTGGCTAACTAGTTTTGATGCCCTCTGCTATGCCTTGACGTTCTAAAACAGCGTCTAAATAGTAATATACCTCATATCCGATAGTGTTATCACTTCGGGAGAATGTGTAGCCTTTTACATAATTGTGAATGGAATATAGAAAGTATATAAAAAGGAGCACCAAGATTTCTCACAAAAGTGAATCAATCAATAGTACCTAACAAGTGTATAAGAGGTTGACAGTGAATTCTACTGCGGACATATTTTATAGTTGAAAACGCTTGCTCAGTCAGTAATTATTTAATTAATGTGCTGATGTTCATTCGGAAACTTTTAGACTGAGTTCAGTCCATACTGTTGGTAGTCCATGGGAATTGCTTTCCGTTGGAGTTTTATTTATTGTAGTATAATATACGGCCTCGCCTGTAGTATAGTATAGGATCTCGCCTCGACAGCGTAGAACTTGGCCCTGCTTACTGGCTCATGGTCTGCAAGAGGCAATTCCAACGAGGGAGGCAATTCCAACGAGGAACTGAACCAAGACTAGTAACTTATAGTAAAGTCAAGCTTCTTCATAATGCTTTAGGTGGTAATCTAATAGCAAGACAGTCAAAGAAAAGTCACTGGTATTTTACCAGCCAATAAGAACACAGTGAGTAACATCCCCAGAATGCTTTGCAGAGGAATTTTGGACCGCAGCTGGAATCGAACACGAGAGCTCAGTAAATGAGGTGATGTGATCCTAACTACAATATGAACGACCTCTGCTACATATTGATCATACTTCATATTGGACATGAACAGGTTGAATGTCATCAGCATAAAAGTGGCACTGTAAATCAGCATGTCACTAACTTAGTGTTTCCATTAACAAGCAGTATAGTGAGAAGAAATATAATTGGCACAATACCAGAATATAATTGGTATGATTGTGTATGTATTTGTATCAATGTATGTTTGTTGCGTGTTTGTCACACTGCCAAAACTTGCTCATTCTGCAGAAGTAGCATGAGTGAGAATGCCACACCTTAATCACTTTTAACCCAAATTTAAGCGCTCCACCGTCCACCCTAATGGAACACTTCCACCCCCTCCAAAAAGCCCATCTCACAGATTCGAATTGGAGTTCATTATTGGCAAGAATGCTGTTTGTCCATTTTAGTCTGTTTGTTCATTTATGACACATTTTCTAACTACATCTGCATTATAATAATGATTAGTTTGCTTCCTGTTAGACGGCCTTTTGAGTGGTGAAATTAACTTTCATCCTCACGTTCCATCCGACAGACATGTATTATAATTATACGAATTTCATTGATGATCACGAATTTTACCTCTGAATTGGTAGACCAAGCCTGGGAACCTTCGCGGCCTTAGTTGCCATTTTGTCCTTAGGCTATTTATTAAAAACTCGATCATCTATATACATATATTTATTGTTCATTACCTGGAGCACATTGAGAAATAGCATGAACATAATATCTCTAAATGTTAACACCCAAGTGTATTATTTTATGTAAAGGTATAGTAAATTTGAAGAGAAATTGTTGCAGTGTTTAACACACATTATAACATTTAATTAATTCACTAGGGAATAGTTTATTACTAAAAATTCTTGGATTTACAATAACGGATGTTGACATTCTGGAACCTGCAATGTGTGGGTATGCTGTACGATTCAAGGGCTGGCCTGCACAGTGCAAGTGCTGTGAGCATCAGTGAATTAACATTAATATGACATGCACACATAGTGGCAAATATGACATGCACACATAGTGGCAAAAGCTGAATAACTCCAATAGACAATCTAGTCGAAGGAAACCCACCCGCCTGACCTCTGATATTTTTACTCTGCTGATCACAACACACCGGTAGCAACTTTAGGGTTACAAATCTTGCTCAAAAATTATTTGCAAAGAAATTTGTTTGACCTCCGCCAAAGTCAAACCCACAACCCCGCTAAATCCTAATCACTTACCATGCCTGCTCCATTGGTAACTTGCAACATCGGTAATATATAGCACTACACCATTTAAATTATATGAAGTCATTCTATCTGGGTAGAAGCTACGAGTGTACCTATACATATTATATAATAATTATAGTATTTGGTAAATTATAAGCCTCCGCGCGTTCCCTGTAAAATATTGTGTATTAATTACATATTTTATTCAATATTTAATATATATATTATACACCATATGATAGTGTCCAGAGTAAGAGCAGCATGCATGCTAGTATCTGAGTTACTTGGGTTTCCAAATTTGCCAAAATGAGAAGACAATTTCTTCATGTGTACGCTTAACAGTTCCACTACACTATACTCTCTTGTAACCACTGACCTTGTCATAGTTCTCAAACACTCTGCTTATGTCTTCTTCAGTGATGTTAGTCCCTTTCTATAACATAGACAGCATCAAGTGAGCGCAGAGTGGACTAGACATGTGAGAATGTCATCATTTGCTATGTATTTGTACTTTGAGGTTTGCAATTACATAGTATATGTATGTGTAGCAGTGTAGCACATGTAGTACGTGTACGTGTAGCACATGTAGTACGTGTAGCAGTGTAGCACATGTAGTATGTGCAGTACGTGCAGCACGTGCAGCACGTGTAGTACGTGTAGTACTTGTACATATACAATACAATGCATGTATATTGACACTGTAAGTAACAGTGCCACTATCAATGGAATGCAAACTTGATATTTGTGAATACTACCTATGCTAACCATTCAAACTTTCTCCAAATTTGCCTTAAATTGTGGTTAAACCCTCTCCAGCAAGGTGTTCCATTAAGCGCTCTCAAAAACATTGAGTTCTATATACATGTAATACATTATTGTATTGCATTGTTAGCAGTGCTAGACGTAGCTTTCTTAGCTATAGCATACATGTTGGCATTAAAAACCGCCATCAACTATAGTGGGCATCTATTGAAAGCCTCGATAGTGCTGGTCATCTCAGCAGTCCAGCTCACCTTAAATATCGGCCTTAATAGAAAGTTCTCCCGCACAGGTATAAGCCTAGCCATTTCACTCAGCTGTAATTTGCCATCTCTATTTCTATCAAATAGGTTAAGCTAAAGAAGAAATGACAAATATTCTCATCTATCGGGATCATACACGGTGATCTCAACTTCAGAAATTACAAGCCCTAGCGCAACAGTTGAAACAGTTTCAACTGTTGCACTTCCGTGTTGCCATTGTGCTTGCTTATTTGATTGCGTTTACTATATGGAAACCAAGCTTTGAAAACACATTATGGTAATATTGCAGTGCTTGACATTTACTAAAAAATCCTAATATATATTAAGCGCTTTCGGTAGAGCTTCACGCGGCCTTCGCTCTCTTTATGAAAGTGAACTGGCTGGCAACTTACCGAATGCAATATCAGTGTGCACTTCACTGGAATTCAAGAGCCAATATGAAACTGGTCTGTCTTGGTGAAAATCCCGATACAATTACAACTACTGCTATTCATAGGAGCCTATTCATAGGGCAGAGCCTGTTGTTTTTATATTGCATAGGGAAAGGGCTCGGATGCTGCAAACCATTTCCTGCCCTTGCACGCTTGCATTCAGTCAATAACAGTGCAAGATCATTTTGATTTTCATGCTTCGCGCCCCTCTAGATCTGGTGAGTAGTCGTTCTTTTCATGCAGTGGGATTCACATGCATGTTGATTATATTATTATCAACTCATTTTCATTCAATCAGTAAAACTAGCCTCCTAGAACCCGAAGCACCTATTGAAGTGCTAGTTTGCAGTGTTTATAATTCTGAACCATTTATAGATATAATTATAATATGTACTATGCTAACAGAATATTCACATCAAAGCGGTCAGTCAAACATTAGCACTCTTAACCAATTCAATAAAGTTACAGTTATGGTATTTCACGGTGGCTTAGTGGTCTAACCTTGCAGCTATGACACAAGTTATCTACAAGGATGTGGGCTCATGTCCCACTGTTGATTGGGAGGTTTTCGCCCCGTAGAACGGTAGAAAGTTTCCTCCTTGCCCGTATCGAACCCCTACGCCAATATCTTTGCCGTGGACTTCCCTTGATTGGCTCTGCTATTGGATATGGAAATAGCAGAGCCAATCATAGCTCTGCTACTTCCATATCTCCATATCTCTGCTATTTCCGTGCCCTTTCCCTATGCTATATAAAACCAACAGGCTCCACCCTTTTTTATGCACTTTCGAAAGCGTATGAATAGGGGTAGTTGTAATTGTATCGGGATTTTCCCCAAGACAGATCAGTTTCATTTTGGCTCTTGAATTCCAATGAAGTGCACGCTCATATTGCATTCGGTAAGTTGTGAGCCAGTTCACTTTCATAAAGAGAACGAAGGCCGCGTGAAGCTATACCGAAAGCGCTTTATATATATTATGATTTTTTAGTAATTAGAGTTTTAGCATCACGTTTTTAGCTCGACGGCGTCGACGTGGAGGACAGCAACCTCATGAACCGGGTTCACTATG
>JAOQGN010333000.1:0-14173 GCA_027564295.1 Himantozoum antarcticum
ATATGACACGATACTATATGATATGACACGAAACTATATTATGATATGACATGATGCTAAAAGATATGACATGATACTAAATGATATGAGATGATACTATATGATATGACACGATACTCTATGATATGACATGATGCTAAATGATATGACATGATGCTAAATGATATGACATGATACTGTATGATATGACACGATACTATATGATATGACATGATGCTAAATGATATGACATGATGCTAAATGATATGACATGAGACTATATGATATGACATGATACTATATGATCTGACATGATACTATATGATATGAGATGATGCTAAATGATATGACACGATGCTATATGATATGACACGATATGATAAGATATGATAATTATATGACACGGTGGCTCAGTGGCTGGATTCGTGTTCACCGCCCACAAGGTCCTGGATTTGAATCCCAGCCAGTCCATCCCGTGGTGAAGGTGAGCTCTTCATCTCACACATAGCTTCTGTTGCTCATACAAGCTTCAAGCTTAAGAGGCCCATTAAATAGGGAGCAAAAGCACAGCAGTAACAAAAAAGAAATGATACTATATGATAATTATAATATACAATCACAACCAAAGTAATGGATTGTGATACGTTCAGTGTGCAATGTCAGGTTGCTGTCTCTTACAACATAACTGCTTTGATCTCGAATGTCATTCATATTTTATACAAGTTGCAGACGTATTCGTAATGCTCTTCCAGAGTCTAACTGCAGGGACCTTTACCCCTTGCCCCACCGAACATGGAGTTTTATGAATATTACTGTTATGATTAGGGGCCAATTATACATAGAAAATTTGCACTTTGGCGAAAGAGCAAAGTGTTTCTTGAGAAAAATACCGGCTTTTGATATATCCAAAATTTGTTAGCAGCTATACGATTGGTCCATTTTTTTGTGGGTAGGAAATATGGGAGCCGATCTGCTCAGTACATAATGCACTACTGGCATAGTATCACTACTGGTAAAGTGTAAGATAAGAGCAACTAACAACGATTCCCTGCTGTAACTACAACGCGGCCATTGGGTTGACATAATTGTTTTATGGCTCTCGGGATATCCTAATGATTCGAGACTACGGCCTCAATGAAATAGTCACCATTGATTATCTTGAACATGTGATGAATAATAATAATAATATCAACTAATAATAATAAAATATTAATAATAATAACAATTATCATTTCAACAGAGGTTTCTTGTGCTTGGCGCATTCAAATAAAATAAATAGAAAATAAAAAATCCTGACAGGCAAGATTTACATACTTGTCTTGTTTTTTGCCAATAAACTCGAACGCTGTGGAAGATGAGAGTGGAGACAATAAGCAAGACATTACAAAGTACCACACTAGATACGTCTGTATCAATTCTTTATAAATATGCCAGTAATACTTTTTATTGATTTAATCCACATATATAGTATATTTATTCAAATTGTAGGTTACATATACGATGCAACCGGCTTATGGAGAAACGTTTTCTTCTATATATCTGGGTGCTTCATGCTTGCCTCCATGGTGATATGGCCTTACCTGCTAGTACGCTGTCGGCACAAACAGATGTAATACATTGCATGCATGCAAGGAGTGTTCGAGCACACACAATATAGTCTGGCAATGGTTTTCTCTCGGATTAGACTATTTATTTACAACTGCTACCGTATTATTGACATGACCTCATAAGAAACAATTATATTGGCAAGTCGCAATTATTTGTATTGACGTTTTTTAGGCGGTGGCTAATGTTTATTATGTTCAATCCATTTGAAATAATTATTATGATGGTGGGTCTGTAGATAGTATTGGAAGCTCTCTGAACTCCATGTGACATGCTTTTACTTGGCGATGCAAGATATTGCTCTAAGCAGGCAGATATTTAGGAAATGTGGAATTGCAAATTTACTTACAATTATTTGCACATTATAATTTTAACTTCTTTTGGATAGGTCAGCTTGATATCATTTATATACAATATCTTCCATTACTACCTTTGGCTGTGCATATCTTGTAAAGAACATCTTACTCACTATATTTTATTGTCTCTACTTTCATCTTAAGTGCATTCGCCGAATATTATGTTGCATTGGGCGAGTCGACACTTATCAGTCTAACCCAGAAACATGTTACCGATAAATATACAGCATTATTTCAATTCATGATTTTCAGATTTGCTCAATGGAATTTCTGTGTCGTCTACTTGCAAGATATTGCAATGTTTGTCCCCTACTTCCGTAGTGTGGGGTGACAGCAGGCACTAGAACCGAGGCAACAAACTTGTGAGAGGAGACCACAAATAACTTTCTTATATGCTACCGGCTACCCCAGCTCAGATCCCGGCTACCCAAGCTCGGATCACGGCCAGGATAGCGGAAGGTGTCTTTATGGTGGTCCTCATCCAGAAGGCTGTCCCTCTCCCTAGACAGAGGACAGGAATATATACAGTTACAGATAAATGTGCAAGTATATGGAGCAATTAGATAGTTGGAAGTTTAAATGTAACAATATAATATTGACTGTATTGATACAACTTGGACACCAAGATGACTGAAGCATAAGTGATAAGGTAAAACAGGGTGCACGCCCTTATATACAAGGAAGATAGCCGGTTGCACTGGACCGTTACCCCGGCTAGGGATGCCGGCTACCAATAGCAATAGTGTTGAAAATTGCATAGTAAAACATCCAATGAAGCTGGATGGATACAAGTAAAAGCATTCCAGTTAAGCCGGACTGCCCACAGTTAAATAAAAATACATGACAGGATGAAATAAATATTGAGACGCGGGTATTAAAACAGACTGCAAGTCGGACAGGTACTCACCCGGGACGGGTAGAGCACCGGGATGTAAACAATAGATAATGACAAAGGCCAGTTGAGCTGGCCTGACTGAAATGAAGCAACAAGGGCCAGTTAAGATACTGAAGATTTAAAGGAAGATATAAACAGAAGGTATAAAGCATGAGCATACAGAAGTATACTAGAATGTATGTGACTCAAGGCGACCCGGCTACAAGGCGACCCGGCTACAAGGCGACCCGGCTACAAGGCGACCCGGCTAATCTGGGCTGTCCACTATGAGATCAGTCTGGGGAAACACTGTTCCATGACAATATTACAAGTATGTTGCTAATCCTGAATCTCTTATGGAAAGATCCATGACAAGAATAATATGATAATTATACTTGTATTATACAAAAACCTCTTTAAAAGGTAAAAGGCAATGAGGATTATTCACTGTAATAATTCAGTGAAACAGCCAGACAGTGCAGGTAGCCATCTACAATCTAGTGCTGTGGTTGTTCCGAGGAACACGCAACATGTTGGCCATACCCACAAAACAGTGTAGTCAACATTTTGCAACAATTATTATTTAGTTAGCAATATTATAAATAATTTTGTGTCATGTTATATAATAAATATAATTAATGCATATAACAACAGCAAAATTTGTCTTTATCTGCTATGCATTTTACTTTTACATGAACTAGTTGCCATAATTACCTCAATATTATCATCATGATCTAAATAATTATCTAAAAGTGCGAATGCTTCCGAAATTTTCCGTTCCAGGGCACATTATTGCATTCTGGTTCGAAGCATTCTGTTCCGAACAAAACCTGTTCCGGCACAGTACTATTGCAAACTATTGTACATGTAACAAAATTTCCCAGCTTCAAGGAGCTGGGAATACAGTTGGCTTTAGTACCTCCGTCTAGTAGGGAGATGACATCTTGTCTGCCCGGACTGATTGATGATAGTTATTGCAGGTAGTTGTTGTACCAATTCTCAGTCTGCTGCTTATGCAACAGGGCAATGACCATCAATAGGGTCTAACTACATTGAAAGGTAATCAAAGGGAATCTAGATACCTAAACTATGAAAAAACTTGGTCAGATAATTGTATCTGAATGTTACACTTTATTATATTTAATGAGTTGCTTACTAGTTTCTACTAGTTACTAGTTTCTACTAGGTGGATTGAATGCAAAATCTTCTTGCTTACTGCACTGTCCCAAGACTATCTCTCAACCAACTAGAGCTGGCTGCAAGCAAAAGCTTATATAGCATAATTATACAAACGGGGGAGCACTCTTAGTACGCTCGGGTTTACAAAGCCATCCTGATTGGCTAAAGGCGATAAATCTGAGGGGCTAATCCCCTCGGTTTTGCACAAACGATGCTAATCGGCTGAACACATAAAGAGCCGAGAGGTATCAAAACGCGCGGCCAAGTAATAGAAAGACGAATAGAATGAAATTACCGAGTGGCTTACTAAACAAGTGACAATGAGAAAGACAAGTCAGTACAGTCAACTCTATATACGATCATAGGCTAAAAGCAGGTAAGTAAAAGGTATATACTATTGAGCTGACTACAAAAGATAAGTAACTAGCTGGCATGCTTGATTAGCTAAGGTTACAAGTAAGAAAATATATTTAGTTACACTAGCAAAGGCAGATGGAGTACAGGGAATGATACTGAGTAAGTCGCTGAATATGTAAGTCACTAAGTAAGAGTAAGTGAGGGGCAGTGGTAGGACTTTGCAGTATTATGCTGTGACAATGACAGCAGTTTGTGCACTTTCAGTAATATAAATGGAGTACTATGCTATTCAAATACTCAAATGGCCATTGGACTATTATGGGAGTAATGGCCTCATTATGAGGAATTTTCAAACAGAGAACAACTGCAGTGCTTTAAGTATAACATTTGTTTTGCAGGAACTGCCTATATGCTATTTCTAGTGTTACTTTGTGTATCATTTATTGATTATGATTATGAAAAAACATTGATTGTAGTACTGAGCACCAACGCAGTTGATAAATTCAGCTATAAGATAACATTGTCGAAGTAAAATACTTTTTTACTAGCTGCAGTCTGTTGTAGGACATATTTGTGAGCGAGAGGTCATGCATTGTTAAAATGTTGACTGATGGATTAGCGGTTGAAAGACGATTGATAAAATCACACCAAAGCGTGCTACAATGCATATTAATGCTTGCAGCAGTAACAGTAAAGTTTACTTTAATAATGCACAAAGGAATGTAATGTACAATGTCCTTATTGATATGAGCATTGCAAATGTTTGCAAATGTGACAAATGTGGCGTGTGACATAATTAATAATATTACGTATAATGCGTAGAAGCAATAGACCACTTCTTAAATCGATTATTTCAATATACGACTGCACTATTTATAAACTTACTAGTTTAACATGAATCTAAAGGTCTCAATTTGAGGTTAGCAATTTAATTTAAATCAGTTGCTACTTGACTATCTGACTGTGAGGCATTGTGTAATGCGTAATTGCGTAGGTCCTGCTCAGCTCAGTTAAGCCTGGATATGACAGTAGATGAGCTGGCGGCTGTCTATAAACTCTTGTTCACTTTAGGCAAGCAAAGGAGCAGTAGTCGATCATGAGAAGAGATGAAGTTCTGCCTATAGACAAGGGATATGCCTGGATTGTGGTACTTGGTAAGAATAGGGAGTAATAATTATATGGAAATATCGTCAGTATCGGCTACACATAGCATGCAAGACACAATGCTCTTTGCAATGGCACGTGACGTAAGATACGTGTATCTGCAGTACACCACAGAGAAACAGTGCATGTAATGCTGACAGTATGGATTTTATTTCCCAAAAAGATAGCAATTTACAAATTTATAACAACTGAATATGAAACAGAATGGTACTCAGAAAATAAAATAATATGTTTGCTATCTAACATCAGACAGTGCTGCTTTCCATACACTGAAATTCTACTAAGAGCTAAAGGCTATAAATTGTTATCAACATGTGGTAGTGCCAACCATAGCACTTCTATAGTCTAAGCTCTATGAATATAGCGCGGCTTTCGATCGAGGCGTAGGGGTGAGTGGTGGGGGTGGATAGGGCAGCAGCAAAATCACAAAATCAATGAGGTTAAATTTTAAACAGAGGTGTACTTACATAGAGAGAATGTTGATCAACTCAAACATATGATGTATCGATTCACAACCTTTGAAAATACATCAAACATTTGCAGTTGATACTTTGAAATACTTCTGTAGTTCTGCATATGATTTATTTGAAAGCAAAGTTCAAATTTTGAAACTATACCGGCTCAAGGCAGATTGGTCATAGAACTGTGTGAAATTAGCCGGAAATAAAGTGTGTAGACCAGTCTAAACAGTCGCCGCACATGCGTCCCACCATCATGCTATAGATGTGCATGTGTTTTCACACAAGTAAAGCCCATTTCCTAGCTCAACACCCCAAATTTTGCACAGTTCTCTGGTCAATCTGCCTTGAGCAGGTAGAGTTTTGAAAATTTGCACTGTGTTTTGAAATAAATCAAGTACAGAAGTATTCAAAGTATCAATTGAAATTGTTTCATGTATTTTCAAAGGTTGTGAATCGATACATCATAATTATATTTGAGTTGATCAACAGTCTCTTTTTGTAAGTAAACCTCTGTTTAAAATTTTACCTCATTGATTTTGTGATTTTGCTGTCGCCCTACCAACCCCCACTACTCACCCCTACGCCTCGATCAGAAACTGCTCTAATTATCTTTGACTACGGAAGCCCTATGTGCCAACTATATATCCATATTTGCGTGATTTGAACTAGAATTGAACTGCTAACTATTCCACCGCAATTCAAATGTTCTATCACTAAGCTACCCATGCTTAATCTGCAAGTATTGTTGTAGGATTTCTTCTTTCACTAGCTACTTGTTGGAATTACAAAGCTCATTTGTTGGAATTCATAAGCGGCAATGATATTGATAAAGTTGGCTTTTTACATCAGCAAACATCTTGTAAAATTCTAACCTGCAGTAGTGCTTGATCCTCCACCGATAACTCCTAGATATTTCCATAAAGCAAGAAAAATACAGATCTCTTTTCAATATAAGTGTAGACTGTAGATAGAGTGTTACATGTAAATATTTATATATTAATAGTATAACTATAACAATATTGATGCTTATCCTTAGGTAGTGAATAACTACATGTACATGTAAATTAACAATGGCACTTGAAACATTTCAACAATACCATTGGAATGCTTCTGGATTGTGTAGAATGCATATACATTCTGCAATGTGAAAGATGCTATAGCATCTTTCACAACTATTGTGGAAATGTCTACAATTTTGTATTTATATGTTTTATATTATTACTAGAAATGATAGAATCATGGACGACAGCAGTTGGAAGGGGAGAGTGCCATTAATGATAGTGCAAAGATAATACTAGTAAATAGTAAGAAGGGATTTAAAATTAAAAGGATAATCAGATTAAAAAAATGTAACACATGTGTATAATATTTCCGTTTCTCAAGATTTATTTAATGAATATTTATCAGTTGTGACACCGTTGTTTGAAAATTCTATTGCTTTTTGGAGTTTAGAGTCGTCTTTAACGGTTGATTACTAAGGTAGTTGTTCAACTTTTTATATAAAACATTGGTTTAGGCCCTACATAATTATGTCTTAAACCTTTGATTTGAGTTATACGCAAGTTTATTTAAAGCTAGCTACTAAAATTGGCATCAAACAATCGACAAGGAAATTTGTCATTTTTTAGCCAATCTGATATTGAGCCTGCTGTCTTTCTAGCGTGTGTTATCATAAAACGACTAACGGCTAGCTTTGCTCGCCTCCCTTCGTGGGATTACTATTATTATTACTAATTATTACATCTGTACAGTGCACGACCAGCCTGCCTATGTGTTACTTATACTGGGTGAGACTGTTTTTAGTGCCTATTGATAACTGTAATATCATGTGAAGGCTCAGGTTGAAGGAAATGGTCATATCCTCTATCAAGAAATGTTCACTAGTGTAAAGTATTCGCTAGTTCGGCCATGCTGAAACCTTCGCTAGTGCAAACTTTGCCACTGAGTACCTCTCAGAAAAGTTAGCACCATTTTATTTTTGCACTTTGCCCTCTCCATAAAGCAATAATATAAAATTACTGAAAATTTGTTTTTCCCCAATGACTACTAATTTTTCTTATATATTTATTAGAACTGCAATTAATAAAAGCTACACTATGTTTTTTACCACATATTATAATCTTAATAGTGCATGTGCATGTCAGTGTCGGACCAAGTGCATGTCAGTGTTAGTTTTTGTCCATAAATCTGAATGAGTCACTTTCAGCAGCACTGTTTACAAATTTAGAATAAAGTTATTCACCTAGAACTAGCGCCAGCATGCAAACTGAATCATTAGTTCTGTTGTATAAAAAATGTAAATGTACGATGGCTATTTGGGCTGGCATCAACCTCTCTTGTCTACACAATCCCTTATGACATAACATGACACGGTAAGAAAATTAAGAGCTCATTTGTAGCATTGCAACAGAAATATTTCGCCCGTACAAAGAATTCGCACGTTCGCTACCTTGAGTGGCCCATAAAATATTCGCTGTTTAAAGGTTCGCACCATTTCTTGGGTGTGAAAAAGCGAAAGTTTGTGATTACGAATACTAAATGGATATAGGGTAGAGAATTGTCATGTGTTTATGTTTTATAAATGAGCAATCAACCAATCAGGAGCATGACTAGGCCAGAGTGCTATGAGTACTAAAGTACTTCTTTACTGCCTTGTACTGCTATAAGTGTTATAAGTACGTCATTAGAGTATAAAGTAATCTCACATGCCATATTATTATTCAGTTATTATGGCGTTACTATGGAGTCTTTGGTATTCATCCGTCCGTCCGTCCATTCATTTATATGTCTTGGTATTGCACAAATATGTGCAATGATATTTGTACTCAGTACTTTTGTATAATTCAGGAGGCTACATACACATAATTCGGGAGCAGTCAGACATAGTATAAAGTATAGATAATTTGGGAGAGGCAAGGTCAGTCGGGATCAGTAAAGTATACGGCCCATTTGGGAAAGGCACAGAACAAGTTCAGGACCCAGAAGGATAGGGACAGTTCGGGAATGGCAGGACCAGTCCCCATCCAATAATCACAGCTGATACTTATATTAGTAGATAACGACAATACCGGTCTGGTTTGGTGTGTAAACCTTATAGATGCACATCAGTATTTAAGCAGTTCCGTAGTGAAACCTACCATGGTGGACACCCACTAATCCATTACATACCATGGTGGACAAGTCTAATCCTCCACCCACTAATCCATTACAACATGTTCTCTATCTTACATCCTTACATCTTTTACATTTTATCAAGAGACTTGCCTAAAAATGCTGGAGTTTTCCAGCAAAGTGTGAATGTGAAATATGGTCCTGTCATCACCATTAGACTAGCAGTGGTGTTCTTGTTGAATGCAATAGACCTCCTTACCTTTCATGATGTCTCAGTGAATAATATTACACGTCTTGTTTATTATTTGCATGAATAAAATGAAAAGAGAAATGTTTTCTCAATGCTCAAGAAAAAATGCACACTTAGGAAAACTTTGTGGATGAAAATCCATCCGCAGGAGTTGGCCTATACACAGATAAAGTGAGAAATAAATAACCACACCTCCAACTCTTGCAAAAATGCAGTCTAATTTGATGAAAACAGTCATAGAACAATATAATAATATTGTGAATATTGAAATTAGTTAGCTATATTCGTTACAGCAGAGTGGCAAACTCTTGATAGAATATTACTTAATTTAATTTCCTTTGAATTTTTTTATAACATGTAGTTTGCTTAGTTTACATCTGACAGCAGGGCACTTTTTTGTTTGTTTCATTTCATCAAATAAATATTACATTACATGAACATATCAATAGAAAAGGATGATGATGAGGCCCACGGGAGCAATAGCACTGCAGCTAGTCAAGGCGCCAGGCCTTATGAGTTAGAGCAAGCAGAACTCAATTAGTATTAAACAATATCTAAAAGGTGGCGCTTAAGAGCCACTTAAGTAATAATGTCTATAGAAATAATGTCTATAGAAATAATGTCTATAGAAATAATGTCTAAAAGTGTTGAGACAGAGAGAACATTTTTGAAGAAAAACAAATTGGAACTGGAAAACAAAATGGATACTTTTTGGCAATCCGGAGTGTATAAGTGCAGGCAAGATTATCACCCTTCAATGGAGATTACCTTTGAACTTCCAACTATTCATTACAGAAATACATGTATTTCTGAAAGAGGCTCTGTTAATCAGATATCTGATGGATATAACATTCTAATTTAGCTAATCACAGTCCCAATTGATTTGACTAAAACATAATAATTA
This sequence comes from Himantozoum antarcticum, assembly GCA_027564295.1. Lineage (NCBI taxonomy): Eukaryota > Metazoa > Bryozoa > Gymnolaemata > Cheilostomatida > Bugulidae > Himantozoum > Himantozoum antarcticum. The sequence continues at coordinate 10,241 of JAOQGN010333000.1, forward strand.
ATTGGGTTCAATTAGTTGGCTAGGAGTATTGTAATAGTTTGGCCTCGGACTACAAGGGGGAGGTGAACTACCACTGACTTCTAGAACTTAGCTGAAGCATAGTTGAAGCCAGAGAGATTTTTCAAAGAGGGAGGCAGGGAGATTCTGGAATTTAGTCAAGGAGGGATTGACTGCATTGGGAACTGGTCAGGAGAAGATTCGGCCCAGTAGGATTCGGCCTGGGAGTAACTGGCCGATTTCGGGATGGAAACAGTTGGAATTGGCTGAAGAGAAATCGGCAAACTCTGACTGCGGGTTTCAGTTGATTCTGTAGATCTATGGGGTGGGAGGACATGTTAAGATACAAACAATATGCAATAATGGATGACAGTATACATGTATATGTATAATATGCAAACAATTATATACATGCACAATCAAGTTAACAAGGATATATGACCATCATTATAGAGTTTCAAGGTATTTACTCCGTAGCGTAACACAAATGCGATATATTCTGGCTGTTCCAGAAAAACGAGGCAGAACTAAAAATCTGCAAATATTTATATATCAGAGGTGGGGGGGGACCTATGGGCAAATTCGGCCCAAGTCGAATCGGCCCAGGCCGAATTGACCCAGGCAGATTCGAATTTTGCTGAATTTACCTGAATACAGGTAATAGGAATAAAACATGTATGTCTTAGGCAGGGCACTTAAGTAATCCGTGTCATACAGCGCTGGAAAATTCTCCACAGTATTGAGCGTGTGTCTGTGTTTATCGTTAAAACCATAGAATACCATAAAAAACAATAAGCTCTATAAATTAGTTTGCCATTAATTTATTTTTATAGCTGCTGCTGGCACATTTCTCCTGGCAGCTGGAGGATTTAAGATTCAGGGGGTTCTGTTAGTGGAGCTGATAGAGAAGTTTGATGGAGTGTATACACCTTCTACATTGCTTTGGGTCTTTACAGCCTCTGGAATTATTGGCTCGGCGTTTTGTAAGTGAAATGTATTCCTGTCAGGCTGTCAAGGATGAGGAGCAAAGTACCACTTTACTTGTGCACATGATCACTGCAGCATTAGCTGTTAGGTGCAGGAGCGGTGTTTTTAAGCATGACTTCGTTCAAAGATGACATTCGGGGTTTTAGTAAGGGGAAGATATCGCACTTGGCGAGGAGAAGGCAACTTCCCACCTACGTTTTGTTCTTGATCACTGGTTTATTTATAAACTTGCTAATTCTGCACCTAACTCAACATTAGATGTTTAATATTTTAGCCAGATTCTCGTTTAAGGTTATTTCCAGAGAACAGGTATAGATATTGGGTTAAGATTATGGCACATCAGTTTTGAGGCACTGGGTTCAATTTCAGCGGTGGTGACAATTATTCCTCTGGTAAGAATTCTTGGCAACATTTGTCACCCTAAAGTTGCTCGCTGTGTTCTAACCAGCAGATACATGTAGATGGCAGCGGCCTCGACTACTAATTATATGTTCAAGTATTGCGCAAAAATAAGATATAATAACTTATATGATAATAACATGAGAGAGGTGAAGCCAGAGCTACCTGTGTCAGGTGTACCAAGCCGGGTGTACCAAGCCAGGTGTACCAAGCCAGGTGTACCAAGCCAGGTGTACCAAGCCAGGTGTACCAAGCCAGGTGTACCAAGCCAGAGCACGTACCAATCAAGGCCATGACTTCATCATAGCTAGCTATCTTGAAAGCGTTAGCTGGTTTGTACTTAGATTTTGGGTTTATAAGACCTATATTTTTTTAACTAGACCGCTCAGGTTGGCTTTGTGTCTACTTTTCAGCAGACACCGGTCAGTTGCTATCTAGCTCATCGATTGGGTAGCGGGTGTTGCACAAAACAGAATTGCTATTAGAGTGGGATGTAATTCCTATTGCAACCCACATACTAGAACTGTGGAGAGACAGAGAAAGTATCTTTTTGCTTGAAAAGACAAAAGGAATTTTTTGCTAATGCTATTTTTTGGTGACTCTCAAGGAGTCACTGGAGAACGAACTGGGAGTCACCTGGAAGTCACCTGGAAGTCACCTGGAGGATGGAACCTGCAGCCTACTACATATTTATCCATAGTTATCCACTGCACCATGCTCTCTATTAATGTTATACTATATTGTACTGACCTGTTGTTAGTTTAGTATTTGATCTTACAGGTCCTCTGATTGGATATCTGATAGTAAAGCTAAACCACAGAACAGTTTCTATGATGGGAGTGTTGGCATTGGCTATAAGTACAGTCGGGCTAGCCTATGCACCTAACCTACCCACATTAATTATATTCTATAGCTTGCCTTCAGGTAAAAATTTAGCAGTACCTCATTCAGTCAATGAGCCTTATGTGAGCTCGGCCCACATCATAAGCTATTTTGTAACTCTAAAGCTACTAGAGATTTTTCAAAATGGTTTTCAACTATGGGATTACCCATACCATCTGAAGGATAAATACAAATACAACATAACAATATAGTTATAATACAGACCGGATGGTTCAAAAACTTGTACAATAACTAAGCTTTTTACCATAATGAGGAAGAGATGATGAATATGAGAAATAATGATGGAAAGCGCAACCAGTGCTAGTCAGTCGCAAGTGCAATTATTTCACCGAGCTCATGCCCCTACATAGTGTATGAAATTTACACTGCAAAGTATTGATGCATCTTTCTATGGCCGATGTCATTTAATGATTCAGGATTTGGGAGTGATGCTGTCATAGTTGCTGCCTTGCTAGTTAGTGGACAGTACTTCAATAAAAGAAAAGCGCTAGCCATTGGACTAGTTGCCGGAGGATCTGGTATTGGCACGTTCCTCTTACCCACCATATTGCGACCTCTGTTTAAGACCATGGATTTTTCAGGAGCCTTGGTTCTCTACGGTAAGTCTTCAGTACTTGTACTCTCTAATGATGCTGACACATGGTGGGAAAGTGTGTGATCTGTCTAAATGAGTCGACAAGCAATTTGAAGGGCTTACATCAATGAGCTATGATATACAGCTGATCAATATATGCCCTTCGATTGTCATACAATCTACAATCAATTCCAGAGGCTTATATCAATGAAGGACTCACCGATTTATCTTACTTTACACCAGAAGCAGCAAGACATTTGTAACTGGGTTTTCATATCGGAGAATCCATGCTTCACAAGCCAATATATGACACCAAGCGGGCACCAGGCCCCAGATAAGGTACCCAGCTATAACCACTTATGTATAGATATGTTATTTGGTTACATTCTTTTAGTTGGTGGGTCTACGAAACCATGGGTTTTTGTTAGTGTATTTTTCCTCAAAATTGCTATTGAGTATAATTGACAAACGATAACTATAATTCTTGGCAGTTGCTTTGATGCACTGCAGTTGGCTGTTTTCCCATGCAAATGTACATTTGACATGCATGTTATTCAGGGATGGAATTGTGGGATGCTGATTGTTCACCACTCACATAGTTTGTCAGGTTCAGTCGTGAAACTGCGGCAATCTCAGCCAGAGTTCACCACCTCAGCCAGAGTTCACTACCTCAGCCAGAGTTTATCACTTCAGTCTGAGTTCACTACCTCAGCCATAATCATCACCTCAGTCAGAGTTCACCACTTCAATCAGAGTTCACAGCGTCAACCAGAGTTAGCCACCTCAGTCAGGGTTCACCACCTCAGTCAGAGTTCACCTCCTCAGTCTGAGTTCATCACCTCAGTCAGAGTGCACCACCTCAGTCTGAGTTCATCATCTCAACCAGAGTTCACCATCTCAGTTACTTTTACAATTTTAGCATTGGTACTTGGTACGCCCAGCAGATACATGGATAATGATAAATACTGTGGTGGATCCATGGATGGGTGCTGCTCTCCCCTTCCCCTAGCAATCATTACACCGCTCCTAGTATTATTCATTTTATATATATTATTTTTATCTTTATGCAAGTA
>JAOQGN010333111.1:0-14171 GCA_027564295.1 Himantozoum antarcticum
CCCTCTCTACTGCTGGGCCAGAGAAGGAACCAATACGGGGGTGGAGTGGTCGATACTCTCCCAGCCCAACTCATAGCCGCGCCCCTGCCTCCCTTCCCCAGAACCGTCCCTCTAGAGCACGCCGCTCCCTGGCCTCCATATCTGACTTATATAACAGTAGAGGGTCCCCCATCCAGAATAAACTGGTGTACTGCTCCTGCTCTTCTGAAGAGGAAGGAGAAGATGACCAGTGATGTCTCTCTCTACTGACCCTATTGGCCCTCAGTCAACTTCACTTGCGAATGCCTACCTTTGAGCCCCTCCATCCACCTTGATTCCCGCCCCAGCTCCCTTGTCCCCGTCAAGTTCTTCCTTAAGGCCCGACCCTAACTTTCCCATGCCCACTATCCTCCGTAGTTTCGTCATTGCAAACGGTAATGAAGCTGCGAAAGAACTGGAGATGCAAGCTAGGCGCCTGTTACTTCGGGCTTGCCAGTTGAGGGGATCAGCAAGGCGATAGCTACACCTAGCTGATACCCATCTGGAGAAGGCCTAGACGAGCTCAGAGACATGGCCAAGAGACTGAGGGAGCAGAGTAGGAGAGACCAGTCTGATGACCATCAAAAATAAAAGTACAGCCATCCTATCCTAAACCACAGACTATATATATATTTATTCAACAAAGCTATTACTCAAGTGACCGCATTATCAGAAGTGGGCTGCAATCTCGCTCACTGAAGTATCCCTGCCGCATTCCCTATATATAGCTCAATGAACAATCATCCTTTGTGGTGCTACATACCGGTGTTTATTTATTATCTTTTATGTTTAGGTTAATTTATTCTTTACAATTATTTACATTTTTACTTTACATTACATTATGGCCATTGTATAAGCTGCAACCCCTGCTAATGGACGGGAGTTTGTGGTGAAATTGCAGTCCTCTCCCAAGATCTGAGATAGCCCCTTGTTCTATTCTGTTACCTATTGACCGTCCTCATGTGTTGTTACTGTTTTGTTGCTATGAGCCGAATGGTGGCCACTCCGGGACACTAATATAATTGTACGACCATCAGTCGGCCATCTAGTTCTATCGCCTACACTGTGATTACCCTTTCTAACCTGGTTAGGTCGAATGAGCCGTCCTAACCACGCCCACCAATTTTGCTATATATATATAGGGCTTATGCCCATGGTGGGCTAGACTTCTTTTAGTATTGCTGTAAAAGATAGTTGTCCATTTTTATACTTAGTCATTACAATAAACTACTTGTTACATTGTTACCCACAGTCTCATGCTGCAATGCCTGAGCTGACCTCTACCCTCCCCTCCCCTCCCACATAACTATTTGAGACCAGACTCTCCCCTGTCCATCTCTAGTACGACCAAGGTCGACTATAGATAGATAGTCCGTGACAGGCGTCTCTGCTTCCTATATCTATTATTGCCTGGGCTCCATGGTGATACCCCACAGAGGGGACAAATTATTACACACAAATGCAATATTTTTGTGATTTATACAATTTATTTTTTACATTTTTTTAATGAACTGTCTGCTAGTGGAATTATCTATAATTTATAGTTAGAGAATTCTCTAATGCAGTACATCTATTTTAGGAGGACAAAATAAAATATTACATACTACATTACAGTATAAAGCTGGGTGAGCAGTAGCAGCCACCATTACCATCACATAAAAAGACATAAAAGGTGATGGTAGCCAATACCGATTGGCTATTGGTGATATTGGCGGGCACCACCAATTGGTGATTACCAATTGTGCATGCTCCGGTCAACTTTTCTTCCTTTGTACGTTGAATAGTTAATGAGTAAGAAGAGAGCTCTGATTATGACATCCTGCTTCTGGATATTTGGAGCGCTGGTGGCCATGTCTGAATATTTACTAGCAGTACGACTGAAAGCAGATGAGCAATACTATGGCTACCATGTCTGCCAGCTAGCTAGGGTGAGTAAGGGCATTATATATATCGAGCTATTTCAAGTTATTAATAAGCAGATATTTCCGGCTATGGACAAGCAATGGCTATGGCTATGGCTTTTGGACATGGGTGGGACGTGGGCTTATATGAGCATGAGAGAATAGTGTCCCATTTTCATGCATGAGACAACCTACATGTATTTTAAAAGTGGAGGATTTTTCGATTGAGGTGAGGATTTTGCAGATTGAACAATTTAATGCAGATTTTGAAATAAAACTGCTTGTTGCATTCTCACTATTTTATTTTCATGTCATATATAAAAAAAACTTCTTCATGTATTCAAAATTCTGAAAAACTATGAAAGCTTTACTTCCCTTCATACCCCCTATCCATGCTGATCTCATACTCAACATAAGGTGGGTGATGAGTTTCTCACAAATTTGGAAATAGCATTACCTCTGGGAGCTCGCCCTCACTGCGGTGGAATACTGCTCTACTATGATGCTTTATTGAAATGTATAATAAGAACAATAAATATAGATTGTCCCGCATGTATGTAAATGTATTTGTATGTAAGGCAGTTTTCGGCTGTAGGCTATTTTAATCTTGCTTTCTGTCTAGGCTGTATTTAAAACTGTCATTGTGTTATTGATTGCCTGTGAGACCAGATCACACCAGTCGGGATGCTGTGGTCAGTGATAGCAGTGTGCTAAATCCAGCTAACTATAACAACATTGATAATAATTTCAGGCATGCATAGGTAGCATCGTGAGATAAATTCCTTTTGATGACATGTTACAACGAGTACTTGTATACTCTATATCGGATCCCATGCATAAATATGCTAAAAGAGATTTAAAGAGCGCAATTTACTTGTATTTACATAGTCAACTTCATTTTGACTGCTAGATTTTGCTAGCTAGCTAAAAGACAAGCCTATAATCAAGGTTAATCGATAGAAAGTTGAATGCTGGTTACCAAAATCATTATAAGAGGTCACAACTCCAGACCAAACATTATAAGATATTTTGTCAGACCTTGTACATGTAAATGGCGTTAATTTGTTATGCAAGCAGTACTTGCCAAGAAAACTTTACTAAACTAAAAATGTTGTGTGAAAGTGTTCTGATCAGCAGGTAAAATGTTGTGTGAAAGTGTTCTGATCAGCAGGTAAAATACCTGAGGTCAGGTGGGTTTCCATCGACTAACTCAGCTATTAAATTACCATCAAAATAATGAAAAGCCAAATTCGTTATAAAATCCAACAGATTTGGAATAACATGTATTATTAATAGTTTTGCTATACTGTACTCTGCAGGTGGACAGAGGGTTCCAAGCTAACTACATACTACTCTTCATGGTACCCTTCTGCCTTGTGGCGATGATTCTCATCTACTGCTCTATATTTCGCGAAATCAAACTGCTAGTAGTTGCCCCACCACGTCAGCAGGTAATGACAATCCCCGCACACCATATTAATTATTCTCTAATGCTGGCACAATATGTATACATTCTTCATTACATGCGTCGCAATGGTAGCAATAAGGCAATACTGTTCAAAACCACAAGATGTGTAGTATTTGCAACCAGTTCTAAATTAGAACTCTAGTCAGTGAAGGAGTGAGAGGGAGAACGAAAACTCGCTTTTCAACTCTTTCCCCTCTAACCAATATAGACCTCCTATCACCAAGAGAGCCTAGGACTACATGTAATTACAAATGGCTGGTAACAGACCCATACTTATTTCTACCTACAGTTCTTGCTGCTATGCTGTCCACTATGAATACTAGGTTTTCACCGCAATCATCATAAATCTCAGCTTTAAAAGTGTCTAGTATATTATTTTGGTTTCCAAGTATACGACATGTGGAACTATTTTCTTGCAAATATTACAGTTACAGCTGCTGTTGGTCATGTTTATATACTAAATGAAAGAATACTGAGGTCAGACATGGTCTGATGACTTATTTTTTATTAAAATTTTATTTATTTATTTAAAATATCGATCTATATATTTATTTTATTCTATTTTATTTTATCTTGTTTCTTATTATTTGTTTGGTCTGAGACTTATTTTTTTGCATGACACACGCCTTCTTACCGGACTCCAGTTAGGCATTGAGCTTGTAAGTTAGGAAAGAGAATCAGTTTGCTCCATTCATTTCCATCGTCATAATTATGTTTTCTTCCCCTCTACTTCGGCGACACACTATTACTTTTAAACCCTCATTCATTAAAAAAGTTAAAGCTCGGATCTAAGCAATAAAGATTGTTTCATTTTCTAGCTTGTAATAATTTGTGTGTTGCTAGGACTTTGGACAGGCACGAAGAGCACTCTACACAACTCTGTTCATACTTGGTGCATTTCTTGTCTGCTGGCTTCCTTGTTTTGGCCTCACTACGGCTCTACAGGTTTACTACGCACTAATCTATCCAATCAATCCAATGTCAGAGGAAGCAACAGCAACATTGATAATCGCACATCAATGGTCATTTGCCTTACTCATCACCAATTCTATACTAGATCCATTGATATACATGTCATATCTACGCCTTAAGCTGAAGACATTTTGTCGTGGCATTATGAATAAACTATACCATCCGTACACACAAGTAAGAGTTAGCGAGAATAACAAAGACGAGATCCCCACCACCCACACGCTGACAAATGTGAGGTCGAGCATGCAAATGTCAACAGCAGGCAATAACAATATATATACAGAGACCGTACGTAGTCCAGGTGATGGATATTGACTAGCTACTGGTGTGCAGCAAGCTGTAAAGATCGACCACAAGACTACACAGCTGGAACTATGCACACTAGAATACTATGGCATACAAGAGTTCTTAATCAAAGGTCATGTTCGTCGAAAAATGTATGGCACAACTGTGTAATTTGTACAAAATATTAAAAATATCCTACTGCAATATAATATAGACCATATTTTAGCAATAAAGGGGGATAAAAAATTACTGAATTGTAATTATTATGGAATTAATGTTCCAGAACAAAATGTTAAATTTTACAACCTGTAGCTAAATAATTGCTACAATAATTATTATAGAAACCCAGCTTTTCTTTAAAGTCACTTTTACAGTGAGTTTGATATTATATTATACACTTTCATTTAGAATTTCACTTTATAATTATTTTGCAAAAATTGTCATCTGCGTGTAGCACTATGAAATATTTTATGATATTTTAAATGTGGTAGGCCACAGGATGCGGATGAATATGTATCACGATATGTAAATGCGATTTATATGTATCACACCAACACCTTATCATTATCAAATGACGTCTAGGTATAATGCAAAAGGTTTGTTGCAAAGGTGTTCAAGCTTGAAAGTGTAAATTCAGCCTACATATAGCTGTGAGATAAAATATCCGTTTGGCGTCATCATTTGATTGTCTGTTATGATTTCAAATTATTCTGATTGCTTCTAATAACATTCAAATTTCTATTTTCACCAATACGCTATACTCCTGTACATAATTATGTGTGGCAAATAAATTTTTAAGGAAAATACTTTAAATGTTAAATGGATGGTGCATGATAAATTGTACTTGCACTGGTACAAGTCGTAACAATGATAGTAACAACAACAGTGAGAGGACGATTTCAAAGGCAAGTAATAAATTTATTGAGTAATAAACTAGTGGGAATCATGCAAAACATTCTCATTGTCATCTCCCATAGCAGTAGATGGAGACAGATAAATCATACAACAGGAGATGACATCATTGTTAAAGATATATTGTTTATATATCGGATAGTTTGTCATTTTCTGTACATCCTGTATTAACTATTAATAGCTTCATAAATTTAATCAGTCACTTGTGGAGCTGAAGCATATATGCACCGTGCACGTTCCAGGTATGCTCTTCTTGGAGGTTAAAAATTTATGTTTAAAGAACAGCGATTGTTAGTTGTTATTATGATTGTCCTATTTGATATTTTTTATTCATATTGGTTTAGTTTTACCATGCTATTTAGATACATATTCATGTTCAAAGTTCAAATATTACTTATAATACACTGGATTATGTGTCTACATGTATATAGAAAGTATGGTTGTATCTATAAGTACAGTTTTTCGTATTTTGAGCATGTCTGCATATCGTAGTTATATATCCCAGCACATGACCAATAATGAGGTGCATCAGTCCCACCCAATGTCCTTCCCCCATTGTGCCCTGGTGGTAGGCTATATCTGTCCATGCTCATTAACTGTAATTGATTTTAATATTAATTACCATCTGTGAAAGCCTGAACTATAATTATATTACAATTTATACTAATACCAGTGCTTGTAAATTTTCATTATACATGTAATAAATATACTATTATTATTGTATTTAGATATCTGCGTCTGCACAATCATCGGTGTAAGAAAGTTGTATTGTGTAGTATATCTTTATTGAATTATTAGAACGAGTAAAGAAAATTCCCCTTTTCGAGGGCTATAGCTAAACATATATATGTATGTACACGTAGTTATTTATGTGAGCAAATGATATGTCAAATTTGATATAAAATTGTGTATGAATGTATATGTGTAATATTGTCTGTCTGACTGTCTGTTTGCCCATCAGGGCCGCTTACCAAGAGCGGCTGACACGAGGACTGGACGCATCCACAACCATTCAGTGAACCAACTCCGGTATCTAATCTGGGATGTATTGAGATAATAAAGTAAAATGTGCATCTGGTGTCTATTATCGGTTGTCCGCTATGTTGCAGCAAACACGACACTTCACAACATGCGGAGTCTTTACAACACCGATCAGGGCAGCATCATACCAGATGAGTTACAGCTTCCGACCAGTTGCTGCCTGCCGACCTAATATTGGTGTGGCTAAGTGCAAATCAGGATAGCTGCTTTCCACTGCAGCTGCATTTATAGTGCAATAGCTACGATAGTCATGCTGTCATGAACTGCCATAGGTCACCTAGAAAGCATTTGTACTAATGGTTTAAGATAGACCCTTGATGGCGTAAAGTCGACCTACATTGTTATTGTCATTAGTATCATTATCATCAGTATCATTATTATTGTTATTATCATTGTCATTATCGTTGCCATTATCGTTGTCATTGTCATTGTTGTCGCCAGTATCACCATCATCATAATCGTTATTATTATTATGAGAGTGGGTGACGTTCGCATCAGAATACAAATACATGTATTTATATATCTATAGTACCAAGTGCCAGTGGTGTTGTTGGCTACTCTTCCTGGGGAGTGGTCTGAGGGTCTTTTATTTGCCAAGCTGCTTTTAGCACACGAGACTGCCAGCTGCTTTTAGTACACGAGACTGCCGGAATCTTATATGCTGATCTGAACAGTTAAAGTTAGGTGGTAAAGGTCAAAGGCCTTGCGCAGCAGACGGCTATGTTGAATTAGTTATTAAATGTTACTGCAATAGCAATAACAATAATTAGTTGTTGTACATGGATATACGTGTATCATATATGTATACCATTTCATGAAACTGTTCACTAATTAAAAAACACATGCTGGCAATTTTAGGCCTTGCAATCTCAAATCCATGAATTTGAAAAGAGTACAATTTTCAGTAATTATAAATATTATACACATGAATGAATGAATGAATGAATGAATGAATGAATGAATGAATGAATGAATGAATGAATGAATGGTGATATTTTAAAAGTGCCAGTGTCCTTCGACGATAAAGCCAGCCTTGCAATTGGCACATTCTTGCATGTGTAAGCAATGACTACTCACTGCACCCACACTGCAGGTAAATTTATATCAGAAACCTGTGGAATTCTATACAGAAAATATAATTCAAAATGGTGCTCATGTTGTTGACGCTGGGTGGCATTGTTTTCTCATCGCGAGGTTATGCTTACTTTGTACAAGAAATATTAGAGCAGTTCATCATCCTGAAGGCATGTGGAACTTGCACAGGTCAGGCAAGTTGAGCTTGTATAGTTCGGGAAGCAAGTCATGGCCTAACTGACCTAACTCGTGTTGCTGGATACATAAAACAGAAATATTTCAGCGAAAAGTAGCAGCATAATTAAATAAGGAGGCTTAGCCACCAGAATAAGAAGTAACTTCAATTTTAGAGATTTATTAAGTGCATCACGCTGTCTACTTGTGACGATCACTATAAAATACTCTATAATGGTCCTATTTTGTGAGATACTCGTATGTGTGTGTGGGAATGGAGAATTTTAGAAATAGCAATGCTCTAGAACAAAAATGTGTCCAATGAAGTTCTCATCTCCTGATAATGTACAATCACGTCTCAAGCAGAAACGCTCTACCCCAATCTTATAACTAAGCTAAGCTGAAAATTCTCCATTCCTGCACATATTTTGCTGGCCACTAAATCCCACAACAGAAGTTATCCTCTCCCTACTTTGTTGGCATGCTGAGTATTAAAAATCAATTACAATGCAACTTAAAATCTGCAAATAATCATCATAATATATAATAGAAAATGTATTCGAGTATCAACAATAATTTGTTCATTCCCATTAATTCTGGTATCAGGATCTTTAGCTTTATATTTTTCTGAATAGAGGAATGTATTTGTTGTGGTGGGTGGCTTGAGCGTTGTATTAATGGTTGTTGATATTTGTACACTCTCCGCACCACCACTAGTAGCACCTGGTTTAAGAGTTGATATATTATAATTTGATGAAGTGGTTGAGTGGATAGAATAGTTAGACGAGGATGTGTTATATTTGGCACTGGCTGTAGAAGAGTTACTGGTTGTGGTAATATCAAAGTCATCGGTTGTTGAATGCATCGTAGGCTGGGTCTTCAATTGTGTATATGTAGCTGCGCTCTCTTGTGATACTTGTAATGTAGTAGCTTGTCCTAAAGAGCTGTGTTGTGTAATTACACTGGCCTGAAATGTAGTGTGTAGTGTTATAGTTGACTGTAAGGTAGAATTACGCTGTGTAATGTAACGCGATGTAGTGCGTAGAGTACTAGACTGGACAGTAGAGTTGTCAAGTGTATTGTATCTCAGTGTAGTGTTAGGTAGTGTAGGATCATATAGTCTACTGTAGTTTGATGTAGTAGCACCAAGTGTAGTGTTTTCAGCTACCTCTGTTGGGTGCGTGCTGGGGTTCACTGGTGAATTTCCACTGTCATTGTCAGTAACATGTATCAATAATTGTTCATATAAATCTGGTCTTGTCTGTTCAATATGTTCAAAATAGTATCTAAAAATACAGTATCATGAACTAAATATATAATATAGCAGTATGAAAATAGGCTAAACAATTATATGACATATATATACAGTTCATTAGCAATTATTAGCATAATATATTCCAGCTGACACAGGATTGCAGGTGCTCTGTCACAACAATGAATGAATAATTTGACATGTCAATGCTGTTGACAACACGGCAATATTGTAAATTCAATTTTGTGACTTATTGAATTTGTGAATTTAACTATTGTAATGGTTTTTATGCATTACACAACACCCTGCTGTAGCAACTTAATGTAGCATTAATGGCCTACGTAGCCATAATGGCCTACTGTAGCAATAATGGATACAAGTTAGCAAGATGCCTCTGGCGGGGCCTTCAAACTATGGTGGGGCCTTCAAACTATGGTAGGCGAGTTTATTGGCCCCTGAAGGTACACAACAACGGCAGAAGAAGGTGAGTAGATAACAATAATAACTGTGGATAGTCAATTTAGGCATGTGTTTCTGCTTTGGCAGGTATAACAAGACTGGATTATGCTGATATATGACATGCATCATACATGTATCAAGGGTAGCTGGCAATAATGATAGTTTATGATGCTAGTGTTCATATATATACGGAGACTGCATTGCAATACATAAAGCTGCATAAAGCAAGGTAATTAGACAATGTTATTGCAGTGCAGTAGATGGTATAATGTCCCCCTATTCTCAGAAACAGGTAACTTGGATCTTAGGCTAGATAGTAGAGACAGCTGTCTACATCTGTAGTAGGTTTACATATGCATCCAGCATATATTATGGTCCATCATCTAGGGAAGTTACCTGTCCTCTACTAGCCTGGTGCAGGCATCTTCACTAGGTGCAGCTGGAAAGCGGGCAGTTGCCCACGCACTAATGATGCAAGAATATGCATCCATAACACTTTTTCAGGGCGAAAATTAACGATTTAATTTCTCAATCTTATTAGCCTATTTCTTTATTTGTGTGGTTGCAGTATATTATAATTAATACATAAATATTATATGCAGTAAGCTTTTATACAACGTTATAAATTTCTGTGCTTTTTAAGAACTCTTCCTTCATCTCTCTTTTTTTTTATGTAAATTGATGTTTTTAGTGGATTATTTTATTGTTGTAAGTCGTTCATTCATTTTTTGTTAACACTGATGATCTATTTTAAAAATAAATGCAAATAGCAAATACATGTGCAACTTTTTACTGGGAATATTTAACAAAAGATTTTGATCAGAGAAAAAGAGAAAGATTCATTGCTCAATATTTATCGACCTGTATTATTTAGTATTTAATTACCTGAAGCCTATAAGAAATTCTTGAGCTGTTTGAGCAATTCTCTCCTTTGGTATTACAAAATTATAGAGATCGGGTAATTCTAAAGTGTAAGAGTAAGGTACTGCAGCGCGACCGTATGCCCATGACTCGGAGCTTCCAGAAGCAGCATCTATAAAATAGTAATGACTTGGCATATAATATTACTTTAGAAAGCAAGTAACATAAATATATATTTAGGCACAAACCAGCAAAAATATTCAATAAATATTAAATTTGTTGACTGACCATCCAAAAAAGTTTTCAACTAATGTCTAATTTTCAACCAAAATTTAGTGCATTTTTAGCTATAGCTAATATTATGTTTAGAGACCAAATTTTATTCCTCAAACAGTTATTTACATAGATTATTGTGGTGGAAAGAGCTTCTATCAAACACAGCAATGCACTGCTCAACTGGGCTGGGAGTTCTATTATACATGTATATACAATTTAATGATCCAGAAAACCTTTAGCGTAATTATCAAGCACTCCCAAACACACAGGAGTTGTCGCCCACAGTTCAGCCAAAAAAACACGATCTCATGTCTATGTGTATCAGGCCCTCTCCTGTCTCCCATTGCCTTAATACAGCTTGTAGGCAATAACCTGCGTGCTTGACAATATATGATTCCCAAGCTGGGAAATCTTGCATGTACACAGGGGAGCAAAGAGATGATAACTCTTTCTTCGCATGTACAAGCTCCTCAATCAACTGATGTCACCCAGCAATGGCAGTCATGAAACCTGCCCTTATCGATGTGTGGCTGATATTGATCGGTTCAGGGGGTTTATTGCCCTTGAATTAACAAAAAAAGGAAAGTACTGTCAGTGCAGCATGCCCATGTGATGACGGAATCCCAACGGTTACACATGTTCCTAACCTTTGTACACTCTATATAAAAATAACATAGCTTACACAAATAACTGTTCAATACTTACAAAGCAAGCTGCCAACAGAGCCAACAGCGTAGGTTGTATTGTGGAGTTGCTTCAGACCTTCTGCCATTTTCTTACTGGCAGATAAATGGTTAAGAAAGTCAGGAGAAGGTACAGCAGTGTGCGACCAAGGGAACAATATCAGCTGACCAAAGCTATAAATAGATAAAAGCAGCTGATTAAAGAAAGAATAATTTTTAATGGTGGTAAGGACAAAGCTTTGCTTATATACAAGGTAAATAGTTATGAAACATTCTCTATTACTATTTACCATGTATATTACCTTGTATGGTTGCTGGTGGCGACTGGTATAAATACGTATTACAAGCTGACTTGGGAGTAAGGGGGAGGAATAACAATGTTGACCATATAAAAAAGCCTTTAGAGTCACTGTCAGCCATAGACTTATTATATATTAGTCTATGCTGTCAGCTAACTCTGCTTTGGAAGGTTTCCTCTTACTCAAATACAGATAAATTTCAAGAGTTGTTCAATGCCAGCCGTTTATATAGCTATCAGCAGTCAACTCCTAATTATTCTGTCAGTCTTTAACTAAAAGACAGGTAAGTCACTGCCGATTCTGAACAGATCAATTCCTCACCTATGAAATGAGAAGTAAGAGTGCCAAGTGCCATTATATCTGTTTATATAGTCTGAGGTAGACTTAGTCTCCTCCTCTGAGAATGCAGTAGTCCCATAGTAGACATCTGAACAGCCATGCTGGCTTCCTCCCTGTCCTACAACATATGTCTATGATGTCTGCAAAGTACATGTGGTTGTGCTCTCTCAATTGCAGCCAATGGCGTCAGTTAGAAGTGACCTGCATTACTATAAACACTAATTTATCTACTGCAGAAGACTTCTATGTGTACATTGTCATGTCACAGAGAAAGACGTGGGCATAGAGATAATTATAAAAGTTACTGTCCCCATATACGTAAATGCAAACCAAATCAGCAATTGCGGGAAAGACAGCTCCTACCAGTTTGCCTATTGATTGCATTGCATTATAGGTTGGCGCCTGGCGGTCGGGGTTTTCTGTGTTGTCTTGGACTATTTATTCTTTATGGAATTAGCTGGAATTTGGTATACATGTATCTACAGTTTTCGTGAATTTAGCAATATACAGTTTAAACTTTGAGAATATAATCAGCTCGGCCAGTTCTAGATTATCTTGTCTCAGCTATAATAGACTGATTTTCTCTCGTACCTAGGACCTTAAAGTTGTTGTTGATCATCTTGGAATGTACAATGTAGAATAGTACCTTACTGAGCTTCGGCTCAATATGAAGATAATTATTATCTTATTTACATAGATTCATACTGAATACATTTGGTCAGGGCAATATTAAGTTTGCTTCTGCAGACATTAAACATATAATATTTGTTATACCTGACCAATGGAAGCCCCAGTTTCTGTTTAAATCTACTCCCACACACCTGCCATCTGTATCTTTTCTATTTTTCCGCCAAAATCTTCTCTGCAATAGATTGAGCTGACATATCAGACAATAACTACAGTAAAGAATAATAAATTTGTGCTATCCCTCGTAACCATACTTTGACACACAAAAATAATAGCTACGGGCAATATAGTAGTAATACAAAATAACTATACTACAGTATAACCATTGAGTAGTTAGTCATTCATGTAGTTATAGCTATTATTCTTTTAGTGATGAGAGAAGATGAAATGGTTTATCCAATCACGGATGCCATAGATGAATTTAAGACAATATGGGACTATGAAAATCATTCAAACCAGCCAACCAACTTATGAATCAACGTGGAAAGTAATCATGCCCTTTAAAGTGTCCTCAAACTAATGTCGGCAAACACTGTTTCGAATAGATGTATTGACGGGCAATTGAGCTCTGCATAATAGACACTCCCTATATATTATATACTTACATACTTACATTATATAGTTATACATGCATGACTACGTACCCCACTAGCGTTGTATGTATATTCATATCCATCGGGATTCATTATAGGTACAATGTGAAATTCATATCTGTCTAATATTTCCGCAATCCATGTGTTGTTTGCAACGTATTCAGTCACCAGCTGCATATAATATAACAAACATAGGTACATTAGATAATTATAATAATTTATATTGGTATTCTGGGAGTTATATGCACCCGAATTGAGGCAAATCGAAAATAAATTAGTAATTAAATGTTAACAGCAATAACAATAATTAGTTGTTATATATATGTATACCATTTCAGGAAACTGTTCACTGATTAAATAACACATGTTGGCAATTTTCGGCCTTGCAATCTCAAATCCATTAATTTCGAAAGAGCAGAATTTTCAGTGACGATAAATATATGAAGGAACGAATGAGCGAATGAGCGAATGAATGAATGAATGGTGATATTTTAAAAGTGCCTTCTCCTTCGACATTAAAGTCAGTCTTGCAATTGAAAACATTCTTGACATAATTGTTTTATCTTCAGGATTAAATCGGAAGTTGTCTTCTCTTTGTAGAAACCATCCAAAGTGACCTAATATTCTAAACCTGCCACAGCTGCTATTAAAGTGCCATAGGCCAATCGAACTAAAAAATTGGGTCAGAATTTATTTAGATGCTAGGAAACCAACAGAAATTAACTGGCATATATCAAATCAATTAATTAATGCACTTTATCGCGGTGACTTTATATTGTTTTATAAGTTGTTGTATTGATACTAAGGGAGCCTTCGAGCTCCGGGATTGACGATGCAATGCCACAAAAAATGAAACAGGAAAGGTAAAACGGGTTGA
>JAOQGN010333222.1:0-14170 GCA_027564295.1 Himantozoum antarcticum
AGTTTCAACTTCTTTATCGAACCATGGTGGAGGTTTGGGTCTACAACTTCGCGTTGTAGTGCGGGGAAGATGTTTGTTTACAACTGATGTCAGTATTTGTTTGAAGCGGAGTAGCATTTGGTCTGGGTCTCCATGGCATTGATTTTGTACCATGACTCATTAGCTAGGTCCCGGTGGAAGTGTTCCATGTTGAAGTTCTTCCACTATCTGCCAGTGCAAGTATCGCACGTTCTGAGAATTTTGTTTGCAACACCTAGATTTCTACATATTATAAAGGTACAGTAGTGGTCACTGATACTAGTATCTAGGACGCCATGAGCTCTGATTTTTTCTCTGTGAGATGTGTACGTGTGGTCTAGCAATGATCATTTGTCTTCAGACAGTCTTGTTGGCTCTGTTATCAGTTGACTGAGTGAATGTCCGTCACATATAGATGTTAGTGTTTTAGATGGGGAGGATGTAAGAATGTCGACATTAAAATCTCCCACTAAGATGATGTCAAAACTTAATTATTCAGCTGTATCAAGGTACGATTCGGAGGAATGATACCATGAATGTTGAGTGCTAGGTGATCGGTAGATTATGCCACAAAGATATGTTTTAGCATTTGGTATTTTGATCTGTAGTGTTAATGATTCTGGTAGTATATTGTTGAGAGTGTCAACCTCGAGGTAATCAATGGTGTTGTGTATGAAGGCCATATTTCCGCCACCATGTTGGTTAAGCCGATCTCTTCTCACCACGTTATAGCCGTTCATTGCCTATAGTGAAGCTAGTGTATGTGGCCTGGCAAATGTTTCTGTAAGGCATAAAAGCTTAATGTTGTTTGATAGAAGGAAGTGTTTGAGCTCGTTCTTTTTCTTTTGTATTCCTTGGATATTACTATGGGCCGGGAGAAGTCCTTTGTTTAGTGGCATATGTTGATGATACATGATGATTTGAGTGGTATGTGGGAGAGAGTGGTAGGGAAGTGGTATTAATGGTGGCCTGCCCATTTGTCGAGCGAGGTCAGAAGTTCTTTTCTGAGTGTAAAGCAACTGGCATTGTTTAAGGAGAAAATATTAGGATCATAGCATTGGGGATTGATGAAACCTTCCTTTGTCAGCAAATGCTTCGTGCAACTGAAGTATCGGGTGTAATCGTACCTCGAGCACACTTCTCTGATTGAATTGTTAAGTCCATTGATGGAAGGCGAGATCAGATGCTTAGATGATTTTGGCATCACTCCAAGAATCGTGATGTATCCGTTGGGGAAGGTTTTGGATGTTTTGACAATAAGCTCGTTAAAAGAATGTGTCATAGATTGCTCCTCTGTGGGTGCAATCGGTTTAGAGACGTCATGGGTACCAACCGAAATAATGATATCTTCAAGTTTTTGGCAGATGGGATGTTTATCAATTTTTCAGCAATTTGTTCAATGCTGTAATTCCTATAACTCCTTACTGCAAAGGACATAGCCTTGCAAGGCCTCATAGCTCTACATGGACTCGCAGATTAGCAAACGCTCAGGGTGGTATTGGCTTGTGTGTTGTTTGGTGGTGGTTCATACACAGTTGATTGGGTTGCTGGATGATGGTGGTTAGGAGTGGCTTTATTTGGTTTAGTTCTGGCTGTAGAGACATTATGGTTGTGGCCTGGGTCATTATCATGTATTGAGTGATTGTTTGGATCATGGTTGGTGTTTTGTGTTGGTTACCGGTTTGTTTGGGGTTAGTTGGGTTTCTAGGTGAAGGCTAGGCTAGGAGAGTTATGGCCAATGTGCTGTGGTGGTGCTGGTTGATTTCTGATTGATTGGTGGCTTGGTGGGACCTGGGGATTTCTACGCAATATGTATTGACTTGTAGGAATATGAGTGTGCCTAGGTGGGGTGGTTTGTGTTTGCGAATAATGTTGATGTGGTGGGGTATGAGTGTGCCTAGGTGTGCAAGGGGTGGTGGTTTGTGTTTGCACGGGTCGTTTAGTGGAGATGGTCTTGGTGGCCGGGTCCACGAGGAGGTGAAGACTGTCAAGTTTATCAACAACTTCACTCATAGGCTTATTGATTGCAGCGAGTATTTCTTGGTCTTTGTTATGTACTTTGCATTGTGTCTTGATTTTGTCAGCTATTGTGTTGGGAAGCTCCTTCAATTGATATAAGATCTCTCTTAGCATGTCAGTCATAAGGTTCAGATGAGTATACATCTGTTCCGGTGAGCTGTCTTTATTTCTGTTTGATGGTTCTGTTGTAGTGGAGGGCAGACAGGAGGGATCAGTTGTCTGACATTCGTGTAGGTTGTGTGGTGATTTAGTGGGCAATGATCCGGTGAAAGAGACCTGGGAGTTTGGTACTGGTAAGTGAGAGAGTTGTAGTGACTGAGAGGTGGTTGGTTTAATGTCTTTAAAATAAACAGCAGTCTTACTACGAGTAGTAATGGGCACAATGTCTTTAGAACAAGCACTAGCAGTCTTACTATGAGTATCAGAGCTAATACCATCAGAGCTACTATGAGTATCAGGGCTATTACAATCAGAGGTATCACTAAGGTTATTATCCTTTACAAGCAAAATTTTTCCAATAATGTTGGGCTCAGTAGCAGTATGACCACTATTATAATTGACAATGCTATCACTAAGATTATCGTCTTCTACATGAAGTGATTCATCAAAAGCATTAGATTCAGTAATAGATTCAGTAATAGATAGGTTAGCATTAATAGATACAGTATTAGATAGGTCACTATTGTGATGGTCTGCAGACAGGTGGTCTATTGTAGTATTTCTGACATTAATATCGGGTACATCCGGCTGTGAGTCACAAAAATAGTCTACTACTGTAACTCCGGCATCAGAAAGGTATTGTGCTGCACGGTCGTAAGTTTTGAAACCTTTGTGTGAGGCACCAGGGAACCGAGTAATCTGTTTTTCAGCTTCCAGCCAGTTTTTCCAAATACCGGTGATCCTTCCCTTGGCAATGGCATAGTATTTTTTGTTTGGCATTCTTGGAACTACGGGGAGCTCCGAGACAGCTTATCAGTTTATTCATAGATTGTTGTGTAAATGTCAATAGTTAATTAATCCACTATCTATTAGGGCTGTAACTGTATGCAGTGTATACTGTATAGAGAAGTCGCAGGAGAATCACAAATGGTTAGTGTTCTATTTCCTTGGTTGCATCCAGCATTGACAGAAGGGCATTGGTGTCAACGTACTGTTGTAGTGCAAACAGCTGATACTTGATTCACTTTAGTTTGCTTTAGGTCCACAGCTAATAGTAGGCTTACAGTAGTTTAGGTCTACAGTCAGTAGTATGTGAATACCTGACGATCACAATCAGTGAGATAAATCTAAAGTTAATTGGGCTATTCACAGAAATTCCACTTTCCATTTATTGCGGTGATGCCTTGGTATTTATATAAGTAATTTAAAGTGAGTAGAAAGGCAAACACAACACTGATTTGGATAATGACAACTAATTTATGTCCAGAATAAAATAGCAATCAGAAAAAGGTCGCCATTGGCGCTACGACCTTGACCTTGCATGACTATAAATATTGTATTATAATAAATAATAATAACAATAGTATAATATTTTAATATCTTTATTAATAAATATTATTTATAATTATTATTAAATATTTATTATAGCATAATTGTTATTAATTTAATTTTTAACAATAATATATATATGTATATGTACTAAAAAATAATTATTTATATAATATAGGACTTATTTATTATAATAATCTCATGGCCTTTCATATTATTATATTATTTATTTATCTTTAGCAAAATAATTGTATTAAGTTCTTATACATATATATATATGTGAACTAGTATATTTATATATAATAGTTCTCAGTCACAGGTCGGCCACAAAGTGATTTGTAAGCGGTTGATGAGATGCCCACATTGGAATTACCTTTTTCCCTCAGGGTCTCCGGATTGTGCTGTAGAGTCTGACTTTTACCTACAAATTGTTCATATAAATCTTCTCCGGAACGCCGAGAAAGCCATGAAGTATATTTTCCGAATTAGTTTTCTTCCTAAAGACCGCTATATGGAGTGTCCACAACCAGTTGGAATGGTATAGTAAGACAAGATTGTTACCAAAACGCCAATCGTTCTACTCGAAGCCATTGAAAAAGAAGTTCCCAGAATCCCAAACACTAACCGGCTGCAACCTCCCCCCCCCCCCAATAAAGGGAAAATGTCGCGCGGTTAGGAGTTCAACCTCGTCATTGCAGAACCACCAGAACACGAGAACAAAAGTTGTTACGCGCTAATGTCATCCACATTCATTCTTTGGGGAGTTCCATTGGTGTTTGGGATTTTGCAAACTTCCTGTTCAATGGCTTCGAGTAGGACGATTGGCATTTTGGCAAGAATTTTCTCTTACTATACCGTTCCAACTGGTTGTGGACACTCCATATAACAGTTTTTAGGAACAAAACTAATGCAGAAATCATACTTGATGACTTTCTAGGCGTTCAGGTGAAGATTTAAATGAATAATTTTTAGGTAAAAGTCAGATTGTTTTGCACAATCCGGAGACCCCGGGGGAGAAGGTAATTCCAATGTGGGCATCCCATCAACCACTTGCAAATCACTTTGTGGCCGACCCGTGGTCTCAGTAGAGCTGGCGAACAGCTGGAAATTGATGATGATGATGGTATGTGGGGGTATCACAGCCACCCCTTAACAATCTAGATTATGAGTGGGGTGGGCAATGAATGAAAAGAAAGAGATGATTGAGAAGCTAAGACACTCTGCATTGGAGAAATACATCAGTTTTTGTCATAAAAAGATTTAGGTAACCCACACAAAATAAATGTTTATACAAGTGTCATTTCGATTTTTCTTGCTCACTAACATCTCAACCTTCACTTTACCATAAAAATTGCCAAGCTCAAGCTGAATGTTGTTTGTAACATTTCGTGGTGTTTAGACCCTACTTATGAGAAAACCTCCGAACGAGCAGCCCCCTGTACGTTCATGAAGCCACTGAGATGGAGTGAAGTGGCGAAAGCTGGTTCGTCTTTGTTTATCGTCTGCGAATGGCCAATAGGGAACAATGTAAACAAATGTCAAAATTAACGAACCTTTTTTTGCCAATTCACTCCATTTCTTATGACTTCGTCAACGTACAGAGGGTTGCTCGTTCTGAGGTTTTTATCGTAAGTAAAGCACCAAGAAATGTTGCAAAAAACTTTCAGCTTGGCAATTTTGTATGGTGAAGTTAAAATTGTGATATTAGTCAATAAGAAAAATAGAAATGGTACTGGTATAAATTTTTTTTTTTTTGTGGTTTACCTAATTTTTCTATGGCAAAACATGATGTATTTCTTCAAGGCAGAGCGTCTTAGCTTCTCTTTGTTCTCATTGATTTCTTTCTTTCCAACCCCACCCATAATCTAGTTGTTAAGTGGTGACTGTGTTTGGAATATTTGTTAATATTCCAAATATGCAATTTTATAATTTGCCTTCAGTCTAATTCCGGACTGGATCTTGGGTTATGTTTAGTACGTAGCGTAGTAGTGTTGCGTGTGAAGATGGCTACACAAAACCACAACTTGGTCCACAAACTTTCAATGATACATACTTCCTAGTTAATTGTAGCCCTGTATGTAAGATAATTTTTCACTTTAATTTCAGATAGATAACACCTTCATCTTTGAAATGAGCTATCACTTGTAGAGATCCAACATTTTGCTGACCTGTTACCCAGCAAATTTGGTGTTGCATTGCATCCATCAATATCTACAAGTGATGGCTCATTTCAAAGCTGAAAGTGTAATCTATCTGAGATTAAAGGAAAAATGGCATACATTAACAAGGAAGTGTGTATGACTGAAAGTATGTGGATAATTTGTGATGTTGTGTAGCCACCTTCACACACAACACTACTACATACTAAACATAACCCGAGATCGAAGCCGCAGCTAGCCTGTGGATTTGCCTAGTTCTAACCCAAAGTCTAATGAAACAGCATTATTACAGTTTGAGGGTTACACTACAGTCATTATTACAGTTGTGTTCCTTTTGGAGAGGTTGATAAGGATGACAAGATTTGGTAACTCCAGTGTTAGGCTAACTTTTTGATGCAAAACTAAACCATTGCTGTAAAAAATGTTTGCTGTAGTGGCTCAGTTGAATGTATATGTAAATGGATATGAATGGTTGAGCAAATACTTGCCAAGTTGTGATGACCAAATTGAGGGAGATTTACCGATTGGGGTGATCGAGGTCGCGAGGGGCGCTCCCGTGTGGCATGCTAAGCGTGCTGCTGCCGTACCGCTACACAATGTCATCCGACATCACAGTCACACTCACCATAGCTGCAGTTTATAGGCACAAATGACTTTTGGGCCCCACGGATTGCCACCCTGGTCTATTTACCTATACCTATATCTATATATATACCTATATTTACCTATACCTATATCTCTTTACCTATGGTATAGATAAATAGAAAAGGGTGGCATTCCGACGGTCCCAAAAGTAATTATTGCTTATAAACCACAGAACCACATATGACACTCGAACTAATACACTAACTAGTAACTACTTACTAAACAAGTGACAAATGGTCATTGGATGAATTGACGTCACAATGTAGGAGCTAGAGCACTAGGTCTACAATTACCTTGGGAGTCACAGACTCACAGTGAAATAAAACAGTAAACAGCTGACTATAATTCACATTGCTAATCGGTATTTGGTAAGCTTGAAAAATTGACTGAATAGCCAATGGGCGATACACTGCATTGTCATGCCTGCCTAGTGCCTTACCTAATCTTTTTAAGAGGAAACAACTGCAAAGTTTGCATCAATCTTCTTATTCTGAATTAATTTGCAAGCATATTTGACTCAGACTTGACTCTCTTACTAATATTATTAACAATTTGAATGAATGAAGTGAGCAATGAATGAGCAAGATTTCCCATCCAAGCCTGTGATTGTGATCACAAAATCCAAAGACCGGGTTAGTTCACAGTGACAATTGGGAAACCCACTTCACTTCATTATATTTTGGGTTACAATTAGCCTGACCTTCAATCATCGTTGAATAAATTTATATCTTTCGTGAGTCGACTCAGCTGAAATATGTGATAATCGCAAAGAGGTCAATGAAAATCTGGCAATTAATATGACTTTGTCTTCTTGTCCTAGGACTTTATAATCAAAATACTTGGGAAAACCTATTGCTGAAACGAGTAGCTTGACTCGATATGTCTCGTCAAGCTTAGGCATCAAGCAGCTCGACTCGTCGAGTCAAGTCTGATAGCTAGTTCTTGATAAATTAGAAGTCTCAGAAAAGTGTTATGGTCGCAAACAATACTGATTCAAACTAAGATAATATTTTACTAATAACGATCACGGGGCGCTGTATAGTTATTAAATGCACTTACACAAACTATAATCAGCAAATCTGTGAATATTTCTGGCAAAATTCAATCCCTACAACTTGTTTACTGACTAAAGACTCGACCCAACTCGGTATTGATTTTTTTTCAAATGCTCGAATGGCACTTGACCATAAGATTCTTTTGGCTCGTTCCAGCTCTAGGAAAGCCATGATAAATTTTTTGGGTACAAGAAAGCGATTCAGGGAGATCTGGAGTATTGTGGGAGGTCAACCTGAATCCCGGGAGGGTCCCGCAAAATCCGCGATACTTGGCAAGTATCAGCAATGACAGTTAGATGAGTGCAAGACTACAAGAATTGATGGAATGTTACACTCTGAACAGCTACTAAGCAAGAGGATTGAATGATATATTTAAAGGATAAATGCCACTCACCAGTACTGAAATATATTAGGCCAATATATAGGCTCTACAAAAACACAGAGTTGGGATTCGCTGGTGAGAAAAGCAACATTTTATTCGCTTATGTGCAGAAGATGTAAATCTAATTAATTGTCTTGTGTAGCAATTAATAAGGAAAATGGGCATTAGGTAAATTGTTGATCAAAGTTGTTGGGTGCCAAATAGAAATAAAACATCAATCATCAATCTACTTGGCACTAGAGCAGATCAGCATTGCAGTTACTAACAATCATGATTGCACTATTTCAACATCATCATAATGGTCAATGAATTAGAATTTGTAATGCGATAATTAAACTGTAAAAGCTTACCAGTGATTTGTAAATTATCTTCTTTTATTTTTTTCTCAACAATATTAAAACTAAGTCAGCAAATTGCACACTAACTTATATTCAAAATAATGCAGTAAATATTTCGAGGAGTCACAGTAGTAAGCTAAGGCAATGTAAAACTGAAGAGCAGGCTCAGACTGACTGTTCTGGGGGGAAACCAGGCTTTTTACACCTTCTGAGTGCTGCCAAATTTGCAACAGAAAATGATTCATTGGAACAAACAAGGATGCTTTCCTTATATAAGAATGTTGATTAACACATGTATGTTGAATTGAGTGATGATACTAGCCCCAGTGATTTTACTAATATTATATAGTTATGTAGGGGTACTACACAGCTAGCTACCTTGTATGGGTGATATATATATATATATATATATACGAAATTTACTTCATTACCTCTGCACACTATAATATTTGGTAACACTGACTTTTTTGCAATTTAAAGGAGTGTTCACATTTGAGACTATAACTGTTGCTTTATTGCCTTTACTGTTTTGAACTTGAAATAAATTTGCAACCATATGGTGTCAATCAATGGCTTAGCTGTTGTTTGATACCTCATTTGTTAGGATTTGACCACAGGTAAGCTCAAACTAACACAATTTGTACAGCTTGTTTTTAGTAAATTTGAGCAAATTTTTCAGGAGTTGTCCTCTATCATCAATGGAAAGTCATTAGATAGTGATGGGGAAATTTCTAAGTGTGAGACATTTTGACCTGAGATAAAATTTCGGTTCACGAAGTGTCTTGCGCATGTGTCACATCATATTGCATAGCTGGTGATCTAAAAACACATCGGGTTGGTTGCATTGCAGCCTTCCTTTGCTATGGGTACTTGCTAATTAGCCGGGTATTTGCCCGTACTAAAATTCTGATATATTTACTAAGTCCATTTTCGTTATAATAAAAATAATTTTATTCTTTCAACTTTGACATTTATTAAATGTATATACATTATATTATTCATTATGCCATAATTAATAATTAAATAATTAGCTTAGCTATTCAAGAATTTTTTTTAAATGTAAATTATTATTGTTTGACTTAAATTTAATTTAATTTTTATTCCCAGTCACTTGTCACAATAAACTCCCCGTTTATTGCCAGACACTTTGTCATAAAACGGACACTTGTCGTTCATGTGAGTGCCATTCATGTGAGTGCCATTCATGTGAGTGCCATTCACGTGAGTGTCAATGCCGACATTCTAGCAATCAGCCATGTGAGGGTCTGCATTTAACCGTATACGTGGCCATTGTTTGATTCAGAGTGCTAAAATTAATTAGTAAACCAGAGTGCTATATAATTATTATAGCGCTCTGGTCTGATTGTGGATCTGGCTACCAGATTTGGGAACGTCTATTGTTTGTTTGGGGAACTTTTTAATGGCAGCAAAATGTAATATGTTACGTGATATAAACATGGCATATGAAGATCTTTTCCCAACACTCGCACTTTGGCACTTCGCATCGTGACTGAAGGCCCACGAATTTGCTTGGGAGACTAAAGTCTGCTACAGACGTTAAACATTGAGTGCTACTGATTTCAACATCTACTTCTGATTGGTTGATCGCTACAAAGGCGACGTTGTCACACTTTTGATGTCCCGTGTGTCCAAGCCTTTACCTTGTCATACTCACACAGTTATCATGCTCTTTGGTCTGTCTAAAGACAAAAATATTGCTAGAGATGCTCTAACAGCCAGAATACGGGTTATGTTTTGGCATATTTTGTATACAAAATTTCAACAAATATATTTGAAAAGATATATGTTAAACGATTTGGTTGTATTTAGTAAGATAATGTGGTAAAGGGCCATTCTCAGCAACTCTGTTTCTTACAGAAGGGACTTTTTCAGACTTTATTTGCTCATAAAACCCACATCGGATTTTCAACATTTTCAAAAAAAACAAATATCATCTGTGTGAACAAGAATTAATTAATTGACGCCAATATTTTCCTGCTACTCGTCCCAAAGGCTTCAAGCCGCCTTACGGAAGGGACTGAAATGTGACATGACTTTTTCTCATGTTTGCAATGATTGATATATCTTGATGCCCTTAAGGGGCTACTCAAAAAACCTTTTGGTCTTGTAAGCCAAAGTGTTTACCTAAACAATGAGACCAACCACAATGTGTTACATCAATTATTACCAGAGATACAGTCATGTGAACATGATCACCCATCTTACGGAAGGGACATTACGGAAGGGACGGATTTGTCCAGTTGGAAAAAACACATGCTTTGGTTGATTTCAGCCAGCTCTGAACATAATTTGGTATAAAAATAATACATTGTGTCTTCCCACATACTTTTATTTGAAAATTTGCAGCTTACGGAATGGACATTGCAGAAGGGACAGATTTTTCCCATTTAGTCAAGAATCCGACTTGTAGTCATTGTTGTCCGCTATGGCTGTGTCATTGGCTATTGGAAAATATTAACAGTAGATTATGAGAATGTGATGATTTTATTAACTTGTAAAATGAAAGATACTTAGTAAAATTTATGTTTTTTTCTGGCAGTGAAAAAACAGTTTTTTTAAGCCGTACTACTGCAATTCGACAGAAGTGCGATAACAGCTTATGTCTTTTGCCGCAATTAAAGGAACTACGTTCATGAATCGTAAGCAGCGTGAGTGTGATGACTGTTCTCACCATTCCTCTTACCACTGATTCTCAAACACCGCCCTCCCACCCTACACAAACTATGATAGCCACAAACTTCATTATGTACTAACTATATATTCTTTTCGTCTATTTGTAGTGTCCATTTTCGCCAGAATCGCTAGGCAAGACAGATTTCCTGCCCGATATAGGCACATATATCGCAGCCGGACGCTCCTCCACATTCAGTGGGTGCTCTTGTTGTTCCACATCTAGTCCCAAATGGCGTATTAGTCGCTCCCCCTTTAACCCCTCAGGTATCAATGAAAGAAATAATGATAATGATACTGATGAGTGATAAGTGATAATGTGTAGTACCTAAAATACTAATAGTAGCAAACTGATAATTATACGCTGATTAAATATTGTACCACAACAAGAGGTACACAGTTCCAGTGTAATAGCCTACTGAGTGACGCTTAGAATGACTTAATTAATGATGATGCTATAATAACAAAATAATATAAAGACGGGTGAATATAAATGCTGATTAACCCATTAGATTCTAGAACTTTGGCAAAATTTTGCCCCGAGTTTTTTCCCATTTCACAATCTAACTGATAACACGATTTTATTTGGGTTTAACCTGTTCAAATTACTTTCACCTGAAATTCCATAAGATCATCTTTAAATGATGCAAAAATTCCAAAATCAGACCAAAAATTTAATAAAAGTGACAACTCCCTGGCACTAATCTTATAGGTTACTATCTGTATTCTGAAAATTTAGATGCATGTAGGAGTGATAAAAGCACAGAAAAGCACAATTCCAGTGCTAGTAATACACTGGGATACTGGGTAACAAACATTACACATTACAGAAAAACACTGACTTGAATGTTTCAGTGAGACTTGGCTAGATACAGACCACATTTCATGTTAATCTGACCGATGTCGTTAGATGCAAGACTGAAATATTGTCAAGCACATGATGACGTTAGTGAAAGCTGACTCAGTAAAATATAGTATTACAGTATAATGCACATAGACTGTGCAAAATGCAGTATTGTTCGTTTCGTGGAGATTATGGCTGATTTGATAGAATAATGTCCCTTCCGTAAGGATGTAATATGGCAAGAAATCTATATAACGTCTAATTTTGGGGTCAATAGCTAGTGAAATAGACTTTACTTTAATCATTAAGTTGTTGCTGGTGAAAATTTAAAATTCAATCGGCTTTTATAGCACATGGTTTCACAATGTTTGTCTTTCCATAAGTGAAATGTCCCCTCCGTAAGACGTTTCAAGCTGTCAATATCTCAGAACATAGTTGGCAATTCAAACTTTTTTTCCCCTACCATTATCTACATCCAAAATGTGCTTTATACACAAAATTTGAAACCTAAGATGTAAACAGGTTCAAGGTGGCGGTAACTTTTCGATGTCAAAACCTTACGGAAGGACAAATAGGGTATTGGCAGCAACACCACAACTAGTACGGATAGATGAACTTTGAAAAAATAGCGTAGCGAGGTGTATTTCAGCATGGTCGTTATGTCTCACTGGAAAATATTTAAAACAAATAATCCAAAAATAATTATTTGAGAAAAACAATTTTCCCTTCCGTAAGCTCAAAATGGTCCTCTTCCTCTTTCAAGGGTCTCCCCAGCCCAAACTGAGCCGTTATTTTGGAAATTTCTTTTTCATCTATGAACTACAATATCTTGTTTGTAATTCCACATGAAAGTCAATGACCCTATGGCCGAAAAATATTTCAACTTCCATGTCCATGTTTGCTGAGAATGGCCCTAAAGTAATTTGGTAAGATATTTGATGAACAGTTTTGCATAATTAATGGAAGTGGCTGTTTAGTGAATTTCCATAAAGCAAAATTGTATTTCTAAACAAATATGTATATCTGTCTCATACTGCTGACTTGTGTAAGTGTATCTAATATCTATTATGAATGTTCATACTTGGCTTATCTTTACATTCATTCTTTACATAGAATACACACTTTACTTTATGCACTTTACTTCATTCTACATTCTTTACATCTTTGTTTGCTGTAGAAAGAGCTCTTGGGACAGACTAGACTGCAGACGAAATCACCTTTTCACAAGCGCTTGACATGGAGATGGAGTCATACATCAGTCAGACATTAATTGATGCAATTTGGGCTAATGATACTGAGACAGTCAGAAATACGTTAAACCTGCTATCTGCTGATAACATCTACAAGCTACTGATGATACAAGATGAGAATGGTAGTACAGCTATGCACTGTGCAGCAGCCAGAGGTAATACAGAGATAATGAGATACATGCTACTCTCTCTACCAGCTGATGACAGATACAAGCTACTGATGATACAAGATAAGGATGGTAATACAGCTATACAGTGTGCAGCAGCCATAGGTAATACAGAGACAATGAGATACATGCTATACTCTGTATCAGCTGATGACATCTACAAGCTACTGATGATACAAGATGAGAATGGTAATACAGCTATGCACTGTGCAGCAGCCAGAGGTAATACAGAGACAATGAGATACATGCTAGACTCTCTATCAGCTGATGATAGATACAAGCTACTGAAGATACTAAATAAGAATGGTTATACAGCTATACACCATGCAATTCTCAGAGGTTATGCAGCTATACACCATGCAGTTCTCAGAGGTTATACAGAGCCGATGACATGTATGCTAGACTCTGTATCAGCTGATGACATCTACAAACTACTGATGATGCAAGATAAGGGTGGTTATACAGCTATACACTGTGCAGCAATCAATGGTAATACAGAGACAATGACATGTATGCTAGACTCTGTATCAGCTGATGACAGATACAAGCTACTGATGATACAA
This sequence comes from Himantozoum antarcticum, assembly GCA_027564295.1. NCBI lineage: Eukaryota > Metazoa > Bryozoa > Gymnolaemata > Cheilostomatida > Bugulidae > Himantozoum > Himantozoum antarcticum. The sequence goes on from JAOQGN010333222.1 coordinate 13,620, forward strand.
GATGAGGATGGTATTACAGCTATACAGTGTGCAGCAGCCAGAGGTAATACAGAGACAATGAGATACATGCTAGACTCTGTATCAGCTGATGACATCTACAAGCTACTGATGATACAAAATAAGGATGGTAATACAGCTATACACTATGCAGCAATGATAGGTAATACAGAGAGAATGAAATGTATGCTAGACTCTGTATCAGCTGATGACATCTACAAACTACTGATGATACAAGATAAGGATGGTTATACAGCTATACACCATGCAGCAAATAAAGGTAATACAGAGACAATCAGATGTATGCTAGACTCTGTATCAGCTGATGACATCTACAAGCTACTGATGATACAAGATAAGTCTGGTAATACAGCTATACACTATACAGCAGTCAGTGGTAATACAGAGACAATGAAATGTATGCTAGACTCTGTATCAGCTGATGACATCTACAAGCTACTGATGATACAAAACAAGGATGGTAATACAGCTATACACCATGCAGCAAGCAGAGGTAATACAGAGACGATGACATGTATGCTAGACTCTGTATC
>JAOQGN010333332.1:0-14169 GCA_027564295.1 Himantozoum antarcticum
TCGAATAAAGTATGTTGAATTCACGCTATATTCCCTTACTTTAAATTCTAACTCAGAATAAATCGAAGTACTACAATGTTATCATTTCTAGTTTAGAATATATTTCAACTACCCTAATTTACATAAAGGGGTGTGCATGACAATATTTACTTGTACCATTAGGGCTCGGTGACATGAAGCCCCTTTGTATTCTTTTGTATTCCGGTTGTATTAAGCTAAGGCTAAGCCTTTTTTCACTATATATACTTCCTTGCCCATAAGGCACATAGCTCAGTTTTACTCAATAAACATTAGTGTTCATATACTCTACTCAGCAACTCCTAGTTCCTTCTAGTGCATTCACCACACTAGTACTAAAAAATCCTCAAAACAGTTTTGTATTTGATGAAAACCGTCTGCTATTACATGGGAAAAATGTAAACAGATCAGAAAGTATTAAATTTTTAGGCGAAACTATTGATCCTCATCTGAATTGGAGTTTCCATATCTCTACAATTTTAAAACAGCTTTGACCTATTAGCGGTTTGATGTACCGTTGCTCATCATATCTATCTTTTAGAATTTTTGTTTGATTTACAATGTTTTGGTGAACTCTAAATTAAACTACTGTATTGAAGCGTGGGGAATGCCCCCACTACTTATTTAAACAAATTATTTATACCCCAGAAAAAAATTGCGCGCATTATTTTTAAAATATATTTTGTTCATCCACCTGCAAACCTTTTAACTAACCACAACGTTTTAAACATAATTTTAAACAGAAAAGTAACATTTTAAACATTTTTCAGCTTTATCGGCTTAAAATTATTCTAAAAGCTCATTCAATATTTTATGCAAACTATCTCCATCACCCATTGCCTCATCATTCATTACCTCATCATGACAACACTTGCCATTCAAAATACAATCTTCCTCTTCCACCATCTACTTCTGCTGCGGGTCATAGACGAAACACACACCAGGAGGCTGCACTATGGAATGACCTACCAATTACTCTGAAAACTATTGTTGATCAATTGGCTTTTAGGAGGAGCCTGAGGCTCCACAATCACGGCTGAGTGGGTGATACTCCTCATTTTTGGGCTGCTAGCTCCTTCTTGGCCTGCGCTTTTACTAGTTCGGCTGCTGCGCATGGGCCTCATCATCACCACTTTGACAATCTATTTTTAGTTTCTTGTGAGCTATAATTTGCTTAATTTTACATGTCTGTCGTTTATTGTATATTACTGTCCTGTCATTTATGTTGTTGAAATAAATAAAAAAACAAACAAATATCTGATTATGACAAGAACACACTCTTTCATAATTTCATTATTTCTTTAGAATGCCTGCTGTGAAGTAGTACATTTGTCGCATGGCGCAATATATTGTGTAAATGGAGGGCCATACTTTACCAAACAGATCTCAGAGGTGCCAACTACAGCGTTTGACATCTCAACAGTATTACAAACACATAATTAGAGACGTCAGTGAATATTACGGATTGCTGCCAAATACAAACAGTGGAAACAGCATCTTACAATATACCGTACATGGCCCTAACTACTATTATTAAAGCAACCCATTGACTGTGATCAAGATTATATTCGATATATATACATGTCTATATATAGATTAACCAAATAATAACACTGATATGCACTAAGCCATTAACAATATAATATAATTATAATATATAATTGTTGTCTATGAAGCAACCCGGGTGAAGCTCAAAGGGCATTTGATTGTGGTAACAGTTCTATGTGAAGCTTTTCCAAAACATTACCAACTTTTATAAAGAAATAACCAAAATGCCAACAAGACCAGGGTAGTTATAGTTACGTACCGCTAACTTAGTTTTGTGCTCTTCTTTATGCCACCAGTTCTCGAAGAACTTGAAAGCGGACTGTGTAACTATCCTTTTACATAGATCTTTGTTCATAACATTTTTTAAATCATCTATGAGATTGTCTAGTGCGATATCAAAAGCACCTGCGTAGTCTATCTCCTCCATCTCAGGCTACAATACAACACAGTGTATCAGGTGCAAGTAGGTATGACAACACGTGTAGAAAACGTAACTTGAGTCATACACAGTTCAGAAGATTATCGTATTCAGCTTAAAGCATTTGGAAAATTGTGTTTATTGAAAGGTGGGAGTAGTCATCTATTTATTGAGATGTGAGAGTCGTCATCTATTTATTGAAATGTGGGAAGCGTCATCTTTTACTGAAATGCGGGAGTTGTCATCTATTTATTGAAATGTGGAAGTCGTCATCTATTTATTGAAATGTGGGAGTTGTCATCCATTTATTGAAAGGCGTGAGTTGTCATCTACTGATAAGTAAGTGAGCATTACTGCCTGTATCATTGTAAAGTGATAATATTATTTATGGTTTCGTAGAGTTCACTAGGGTTGTCTCCTCTCTACACAACTAGACACTCAGGGGCTAATGGGTAAGCAACTCCAAAATATATGCAATGCATAAGTATTTTCCTAGTAAAAGATACAACTGATTTATTAATATCATCAAATAAATTATTAACGCTTTCTGTCGCTTCAGTTCCTGCTGCTTACTATAATTATAATTATAATACATATAACATACAATTTAATTATATCTTTACTGCATGTGTATAATGTACTATAATTATTATAATAACTACCTTTCAATTGTGTGACAAGTGAAAGAAAATATATTCCAATAAAACAGTCGATTTTAAATGAAATTATCATTAGCAGGTTCAGTTACCAAATAAATTGATTTTAATTTTTGACAATTTGATGCTGAGCGACAAAAAGAGTAAACACTAACCTCCTGATCAAATTCCTCATAACGTTCCTCATCACTGTACGCATCATGAGCACCTGGGTAAGGTGCATCATGAGGGGCTGGGTAAGGAGTCATCTCAGGATGTGTAAATTGAGCATTGTATGGCACTTGTGGTTGCCAGCCTGGTGGAGGAGGAGGCGCCATGTTCACATGATGGGGTATAGAATGTGCTCTCACAGGCATCTGATGCCCATAGGCTGGTGTTCCATGTGGTAACATTTGTGGCGTAAAACCACCTGAAATATGGATACAGTATGCCACTAAATTATGACCACACAAATATCATAGTAAGGAGACCAGTGGAAAGCCCACTCAAACACAGCATCGAATGGATACAGTGTTAATTAAACAACATCATGCTGCAACTCCGGCAGTTCCACAGAATGTAAACATCAAAATTATGATAATGCTACGGAGTACAAGAACAGCTTGATAGGGCACCAACATTATCTATAATTAACTAGGTATGTAAATCCACTGCAAGTCGCAAAAACCGGTCCAGGAGAGATTTTTTAGACAATATTAGCACTGTATGGACCAGTTCAGTGGAAAATATATTTTACAAAAGATTGAACAATCAATACTATCCGGCAATTCACACACTTTCATACCCAGCAGTTTCTAAAGCTAGAGAAGAGCATGTACACTCTTTTTAGTCTCTTATGAGATTCTTCCATTAATAGTAAATGAGCATATTAGTAGTAGTGCATTTATTATATATTTCTTGATGTTCATATCCATTTTGTTGATGTTCATATTCAAGATTTCCAAATCACAAAGTATAAATTGTTAAGTCTATAAATTAATATTATTTAAGTGAGTAATTAATCTAAATAAAGCCAACTATAAAGTATTGGTACTTACCACCGTTGAATGACGGGTCCATGGGAGTCATTGGAGGATAGTTTTGCATTTGGTTCATCTGGTTCATCTGATGGGTAGGTAACTGGGGTTCCAGAGGCATGATTATAGGAGGAGGAATAGGTTCTACGAGTGGTCCTGTGACCGGCTCAGGAGCACCAAACCCAGCCAAGTCTTTGTTCAGATTCAGCATCATCTTGATACGAGAGTCAAGATCCAGAGTACCAGGGTCTGGCTCCGGCTCAGGGTCTGTTGGTGTGGACGGTTGGTTATCAGTATGTGTATTTGGTGGTAGAACATCTACATCATCATGGACATTATTTTCTAAATGGGGCATGTGTTCATTGTCATTATCATTGTCAATAGGTGTACGAGCTTGTTCCCTATCAGACTGATGGTGGGAGGGGAGCTGTTCCCTCTCCACATAATGCTCAGAATCCCTACCATATCTAGTGGAAGGATGGCCTCTACCATATCGACCATCCATCTCACGGGCCCTATCACCTTCAACGTCATGTAATCTATGATTATCATGCAATCTATCATAGTGTCTCACTCTATTGGGAGAGTCTCTATCTCTCCGTCTCTCATCTCTGTGCTCCGCTCTAGGGTGATGATGACTAAATCCAGCAGAGTTACTATAAGCATCCCCTGTGGAATGTTCGCTAATATAATCCCTATTATAGTCTCTAACGTCGTCATGCCTCCTTCCATCACGGTCTGCCCTCCCATCGTAGTCCATGAATCCATTGTTTGAATTATAAATATCTGGCGGATGCTTTACAGTGCGAGGAGACTCGTGATAGTTTATATCCTCGCCATGCGTATGATCATAGTCCATGTATTCACCGTCCCTATCCATATCCTCGTGGTGGTATTCATGATGTTCCATTGGAGGTAATGGCGGAGCATGCTCCATTGCTATATGTGGTGTGTGATGAGTATGCTCATGCGTTTCTACAAAAATCTCACGTCTAGGAATGAAGTCAGACTGAGATTCAACGCACCTTCTAGGTATACCATACACTTTTTCATCTAAGTATCCCTGCCGTTCTTTACCCAGTGGGTCAGTAAATACTGTCATTGTGTTGCCCATTTTATTAGTCTGGTCAAACTTTTCCACACACAATCGTGCCGACCGTGTAGTTTCAAACACCACCTACAAAGCATTCAAAGTTGGATATGATCAGTTCAAGATTGAAAATGCATTATTTCCAAATCCTATTGGCAACAGTGAGTAGCAGACCCGTTTAATTGTTTCATCAGCTACTGTAGGGAATTAGACCTTCATCCCATACTAGCAATACTAGCAATATGAACTATTGAGCAGGTCGCCTATTTGGATTGTCATTAAATTGTCAAAATTGTTTAGATTCCCAGTTAGGTTGTTGTGTATGTAGTTTAGACTGCTAGACGGTGACAGTAGGCCATTTATAGGTTACAGTCACTAGTAAATCTCAGAAGAATGTGTAAGTATCAATCGACAGTGACAAGCGGCTCTAAAATATATGTATTATATTATTCACTTGCACCTATTATCCACTTGCACCTCTACATGTAGCTATAGCCATGGTCTGTTCAATCTACAATCCAATACTATATAACTATGATTCAAGAGTTTCCACAAACCTTTGCAATGCCAAGATGTTTTCCATTTTGGGGGTTGTAACAGACTGAGCACTCGTCAATCCTTCCGAGGTCATTTACCATTTTTCGAAGAAATTCAGAGTTAATATTATCATTGAGATTGACAAATGTAACCTCTCTCGGAGGAGGTATTCCTACGTAGAACTCATCAACCTATTAAATATTCAAATATTCATTAAATAATTACATTAAATTCGAGGAATGAAGCCGATGCTTGTAGCAAACAGTTTTAAACTATATTGCCTACTCTACAATAAATTGACCTAACGATGTCATCTATAATATAATGCCAGTTATTTAAATTTAAGTAGTTGTGTTTACCGTAAATGCATTTAATACCAAGAACGGCATTAAGTGCAGAAATGTCGATTGCCTATAAAAACAGTAATCAGCATGGAAGTACAATATCTGTGTGCATGTATTTATGTTTTTACTGTATCAATAATGGCATTAATAAATACGAAATCAATGGACATGAAGAGAATTATTCTGTTATATTTCATCAACATATATTACAGCAATCGACAATTAAGCACACAGAAACATTATGGTGCGGTCAATGGCACAAGAGCACTGAAGCTAGTCTGGGCACCCGGCCTTATGAGTTAGAGAAAGCAAGAGAATGAAAACGACTATAAATTCGCCATCCTCCAAAATGAATTGGCCTAATTGCACTGGAACTATAATACCTAACTAGTTTTGGTTTATTATCCTTATGGATAATAGAGTTCTATAGCGGGACTTTTATTATCAAAAGTCTATGATTAATTCAATGTCAGCGCAGCCCAAAATGATAAGCTAAAGACACTAGTCATGCAAGACGATAGTTTTCAGATTTTACATTGGTCTGAATCCATTATTATAATTTTTCAAAAGCACTGTCATTGCGTTTTTTATATGCAGAAAAAGTCGTAGATGCCTGCTACATACAATCAGAATAAAAAAAAATGCTCAGATTTATTAATTAGTAAAATGTAAAAAAATATTTGAGCCTAATATTTATTTCTATAAACTATTAATTATTAATTAATTAATTATTAATTAATTAAAACTCTTTACAAAGCGAAACTGACGGAAATGCGCATTGCGCAGGCCCACCAGTGATACCGATCCAATATATCAGCATTTTCCAAAGGAAGTAAATCAACTATAACCAAATTCAACTGTGCGTGGGGTGGCCTAGTCCCGCCCGTCGGTCTAAGGTCAAGGTCATATGAAGGTCATATTCAGGACTGGGCTTACGAAGTATAATAGTAATAATAAAAATAATAATAAAAATAATAATAAAAATAACGGGTAAACCAATTATAATTATATAGCTAGGCTATAGAACTAATTACCTTGAACTGTGGTACAAGCAGATCAGCCTGTTTACTTTTAGAGAGAAGACGAGCTACACGAGACCTAGGATCTGTTACTATTACGTTACTAGTTGGGTCTCCTGGTATCAAGCCATCTATTCTATATAGCTTTTTCTGGCCCTTGTTGAGAGCTGGGTCCACTATCAGCTTATAATTGTGTGTCCTTTTCTGTTTCTCTCCTTTAGGCTCTGTGCTAACTTTGGCATGGTGTGGACCTGCATAAAATCATGTAGACTCGCTTTCAATGATGAAAGTTATAATTTATAGTGATTTCCAGTATCATATATAGTATAATAATAATTATAGTGCATATAATACAGGTCTAATGTAGGATATAGTATAGTACATGCTAGCGATTTTAGCATCAGTACTTACTAATGATCAACTTAATATATTGTGCTATGTTTCAACATGCTTGTCAGGTCCACTAATGAATTTCAAATAAAAGCATGTAGCAATTTTTTGAACGCCTAATTGGTCAAATTTTGCATTAGGATATGTTTTAACTCATGACTACTCCGCAGCTTGCCAGCAATCCGAGCAGTACCATGGACAAAGAGCCCTGCTAGTATACTATAATCTTCTAATTCTCTAATTAAGATTCTCCATAAAATTCATCCGATAATTCATACGCACTGTAAGAAAGGTTCAATGAAGTATATATTATATTTCTTGGTTGGCAAGTTCGAGTTTTAGAATGACGTGGCTTAAAGTAGTATTGGTTGAATGACAGAGTTGGTGTTTGTGTTGCCGGAAATAATGCCTAGTTGTTGCAAGATATTTATTGCAACTTGTTGTTTTAAAATCAATGTAAAGCAACGTGGAGGTCAGAGAATCTCTTGTGCCTAAAATTCTCAGAACGAGAAGATAGGATAATTAAAACTTTACATCATTCCAATAGCCGCCCTTCTTTTCATCCCAATGAGCAAAATCAACTTGTCAATGCATATTTCCACATTGAGATCCAGGAGTCAGGACCCTGCCACATTTGTTTGTTTATTAGAAACACAATATGACATTCCCTATTCAGTCAGCAAAGAACTTTGTGCCAATCCCACCCACCGTTCAAGCTTCCACTCCATCGATAACCTCTTGTGCCAACAGCACCTGTCAGTACCATGGGAGGAAAACATCTCTTTTGCCCATGAGCGAAAATTGACAAGATATGAGGACATGGCTAGACAATGTCGTGAAAAAGCAGTGTGAAGTCTTTGCAGTAGAGGTAGGCTGCCGTGGCTTCATTGGTAAGTCTACAAGTAGTTTCCTCGAGCGCATAGGGGTCAGAGGAAAGCAATTGACATCAACTATTAAAACGATTGCCAGTCAAGCTGTAGGTGCTTCAGCTTGGATATGGAACCAACACTGTGCGAGAGCGAGGCAAATGACTGTCCAGCTTGAGCTCATAGTGCGTAACTATTGACGATATAGGTGACATGAGCCGCACTGAGTAAGAAAGATTTTGTATTTTCACCATGGGGGGAATTCTTACTTGATGCGGGTCTTGTGATAACGATGTGTAAAACCGACGAATTGGTCTGTTGTTTGGTTTATGTATCAGCTATATGCCAAAGCAGTCAACAATGATTGTATTGCTTATGACACTATGGTGCATTGGACTGAGTGTAGTTGTGAGAATTGTGATGTCCGACACACAGGGACTGGCTTCTTCTGCTGGGGCCAGCCATGAGGATGTTGTACCGGAGAAGGCCTCGAAACAACGCTCGACTCATGGCTCCCAGCTGAAGACCCTGTGTGTTGAGCAGTGTACTGTTAATGCAGGTCACTGTGTGTTGTATCTATCTCTCTCAACATATTTACGAAACACCACTTTCCATTCCTCCATCGTTCCACTGAACCAAAAACCCATGATGTCCACAACTCCAACTGCTATTCATTATTCCAGTCTCATCAAAAAGTATGACCTATACCTTTTGCTTTTAGCTTCTAGTCTATCGCCAACGTCATTTCTGGCGACTTAGGGCAATTTTGTTATCCGAGTGTCAGTTAGGTGATCAGGTCAAAAAACCGAAAATCAAGGTGGAGTCAGTCGGAAGGACGCAGGGCGTTCCATTCCTTGGCTTATTTGATGAACCACAGACAACCTAACGTACCCTCACTACCTACTACTGTAACACCATTGGATTGAATTGGATTGGATTGAAAACCTGTTGTGTCCACAAGAACAGCCTCATTATATTATAATCCAATCAACACCGCGTGTCACCACTCCACCCTCTCTATGGGTGCTCACAGGCCCAATGGCATAATTAGTTATTCAAACCTCATCCCGGACCTTAATCTGGTACATAATGCAAATACCGTTAATTTATTCACCAGCTTCAAATGTTTGCTTTCGTTCACCATGTTTTGTGTCAATGGTCAAACTGACGAGAATTCATGCTGTGCATAGCACAGCGACAGTGGCGCAACAGATTATTGAAGGAAGAAGCAAGTGAAATACCAAAATAATTAGAACATCATAACTACTAGAACACCAACCGCAAACATTTCAAAAGAGATCGCAGACGACTCCATCAGCCGAGATGAAGGAACTCTCATAAACATACAATGTACATGTAGATGATATATGTTGGGTAGATGGCAACTGCCAATACGGAATGGAACTACACAAAGAAATGATACCAGCGCATCTAGTGACAAGAAACCTCAACATCAACACCTCCAAAACTGAGGAATACGTAATAGGTGACAACTCAAATGGGTGGAAAAAGTGCAGATATCTAGGCAATCTATTACATAAAGAGAAGTAAAACACAGGCAATGACATCATACCAAAAGGTCAAGGCAATGATGAGTGACAAAAAGCTACAGCTTTGACATAAAATCAGAATATCTTACACATCAAGTACGATCACTTTCCTGTATAACTGAAATCTGGAAGGAGACTAAGAGTGATGAACAACAAAATACACAGCTTTCAAAGACGCCATCCTAAACATCAAATGGTCTCAAAAGATCTCAAAATAATGAACCGTGCGAAAAAAGAACGAGGAAGAATTGTAGTGTAAAAATTCAAAACTTTTCAAATCTGATGGTTTGACAACCTCGCACGGTTACCATCAGACATGTCAGCAGGAAAAGCCTTGGAAGAATACACCCAACACACTACAAAGCATGGACATAAAACTACCTGGATAAAAGTGGTAGCACAAGTCCTCAAACAAATTAAATTTAAAGTGTAGCAGGCACTAGATTTAGCAACACATTGTAATGCATGGTGAGATGCAGTCAGGCTGATAACGTGAGAGATTAAACGTCATGTATAAAATTACCGAGAGCCAACCAATCACCAACTACTACAAACTACCACTACTTGCTTGGTAATTGCCTAATATTGAAAATATGTAATTGAAGACCTGTCGTTGTCAGTTCCGAGCCATTTCAAATGCCAAGCTATCAGATGTTTTACTATCCCATTTAGACCAGGTTTACATAAATCTAACTGACTGTTCAGTTGATAACCTCGTAACGTATAGACAGTCGGGGTGGGATTCTACTTGGAATTTTGTAACGGACTACAGCCTACAAATAGATCCAGTGCATTCCAATCTCTGGTCTGCTCACAGTCTGGGATCACTCGATGAATATCAATAATGTGCCTAAAATGTTCTGAATGACTCTGTACCATCTGAATGACTCTGTACCAATGAGCTGTACCATTATTGTGAGTGTGCACCCCACAAACACTCAAACTGCACTAATGGTGACAGACAGTGAACTCGCATGACACAGTGTAATACAACCAATTATACTCGTATAGAATCAGTTAATAATCAATAATTCATAATAAAACCCAATGTGATCATCACTGTCATGGTCTCATGACAGTGACATGACAGTGATAGAGAGCATGATCTCTTGAGATCATGATCTGGATAAAAGAATTACTTTCTGGTGGGAAACAGTGAGTTGTTCATGAGGGTGTCTTGTCAAACAAATTGGATGATTCATCTGGAGTTCCACAAGGTACTTACTAGGGCCGTATCTTCTTTCTCGACATTGACGACATCACAAGCGACGGTAGACTACATTCAAGAAGGACCATAGTACATAATTATGATAACATAATATATCAACAGGTAAATTCTTCGGATGATGTTATGAGATGGAATGCCAATTTCAGCGACTGGGTGAGTCAAGTATACAATTTCTAAAGATTTGTGAGTCTGACAACCACTTGGAAAATACACACTAGGAATTACAAGGAAAGGTATAGAGCACACATAATTATCACCTACATGGCTTACCTCTCACCGATGTTGATACATTCAAGGATTTACACTTAAACCAAAATATGAACTGGAATGAATACATTTCAAAATATGAATGACAAAGCTAACAGTGTACTAGTCATCCTCTGACAAAATCTACTCACTAGAAGTTGCAAAATTGAGAGAAACCGCATATCTGACCTTGGTTTGACCGGCTGTAGGCCTATGTTACAGCTAAAGTTACATGCAATACTTAAGGAAGCATTTAACTGTTTGGGACTCTACTTCAAAAATACAAATAAACTAGATCGAGATGGTACAAAGGAGAACTGTCAGATTTCCAGGTGCACATCTGCCAGATCAGAGAGTGTTAGTGCCAAGAACCAATATTTAAATTGGCATAACCTTGTTGACAGAAAAAAAAGTTCACATGTAGAAAGATGTTCAACAAAGTCGTACTGAATCAGATTGGGTCAACTGAACTCATCATATGGAAGATGAGAGAGATGGGTACCAGAGGTAGAATAGAAAAGAATCATGGCATTCAAGGACTAGGCAACACAAACACAGCATACTTCTAAGCACAAGCAGAGAAGGAAATAGAACCTACGATAAAAAGTAGTTCCCTGCTAAAATTCATGAGCAAGATTCTTAACCCTAAAGTTGCTCCTTGTGTTACGATTCATAGGTAAGATACTGGAGGTCTACAAGTACTATTCATAATTGTAATTCTCTCAGGCGAATTGGGCCTACACTTGAAAGAAAAAGTAGAGGATAGTGTAGCCTACTAAAATCAATTGATAAAATGACACCATCGGATAGCTAGTGGTATGGGGAGGAAATCCGTTGACAATGGTTATGCCGACCTGACCACGAGCTAGAACTAGCAGTCATCTACGTAGATGTTGGTGCAGTTTCACATCCAGATAGGAAGCTGACAACTGGGACTATTGTCACTTCGGCATCACTGTGTATAATATCGATGTCATTTCCCTTTACCCTTACAGGTTTTCTCGTCAATATCATTACTGATGAATCCTGCGAGTTTATTTCCATGGTTGTTAAAATGGTTCGGTAATTTGCAGGGCAGGTATCGGTAATAATCATGACAAGTTTGCCAGGCTTGCCGAAGAGTAGGTACATAATGGGTTCTTAACTATTTCCTGCAATTTATCCACCCGGTATGGACTAACCGGGGGAAGAGTGTTCCATTCCTTTCCAGTTCAGTTGATAAAATGGTTCGGTCATTTGCCAGGGCATGTACCGGTAATAACCATGACCAGTTTGCCAGGCTTGCCGAAGAGTAGGCCCATAATGGGTTCTTAACTATTTCCTGCAGGTCTTAACTATTTCCTGCAGTTCTTAACTATTTCCTATCCACCAGGTATGGACTAACCGGGGGAAGAGTGTTCCATTCCTTTCCAGTTCAGTTGATAAACGTTGAAGTTTATATGTTCGACGGTGTGGTATGAGGTAGGCCTATTGTTGGTCAAGGCATTTGGTGGATTGTTGTTGTGGGCGAGGCTCCAGGTATTTTCTTACACAGTCTGTATACAGGAATCATGCAGTTGTGACGTTAGGTGACCACATATAGGTTCAGACACACTGAAGCACAACACTAGGCGTAATTTTCACAGTCCACCCTACATTGGGGCCTATGCTCAATTTCAGGCATGGGTAGACATGTAGAATGGTGTGCAGCAGCCTGTGATTCCGACCTCAAAAACTCAACCTCAAACCACCAATCTCAGAGTCTCAGGCTACTGAATGCCGTATAACAAGCCAATCCTGACATGTTGAACTTCGACCTGGCATTAACTACCTACGCTCAAACCTTGTTGGCTGAAAAATTTTCCACAAACATATTTTTTGTAGCGTCATACCGTCATTGCTACACCTGCCTTTGTTGCCTGCCTGCCGCCTGCCTCTGCTCTAGTGTGTTCCTGTCTTAAGGGGTCGCCTAACGCCACAACCACGGGATTCAAATGATGATCTATATTCTAGTGTAGGCCGTCAAACACAGTCAGGCACCAGTGCTTCCTCCTCTACGAGTGCCTGTCCTGCTTTAGTTTGGCTACCGTACAAATTTGTCACACTAGTGGTCCTGTCGGTTGGTTTGAGACTGTAGACCATTCCGGCTGCCCGCTCCTGTAGCCTACAGTTTTTAATTCTCAGTCTTGAATTGACTAAGCGAGTCCCAGCAGGCGCATGCATACTCCACAACTGCGGAGTGAGTTATTTGTACTTCGCACTTGTAGGCTTTTGCTTTGATCTCTGGTGCATTTGGTGCAAGGAAATTTTGCCTGATGAATCTTAGTTTAGTGCTTACTGGTAGTCACAGTTTTAGCCTTTCAAATTCCAGCAGTGGAGGTGATGTGGCTTGAGAAGTCTAGGTCGTTCTTGAGTGAGACTCCAGGATATTTCTTTCTTGAGTCCAATTCCAAGAGTTCAAGTCCACTCAAAGGAGCTCATTCTATTTTGGTATTGACTGTAGGTTGAGGTGTTGTTGAGGAGTGCTGTTACTGTGGTGTTACTGTTACTTGTTAGATGTCTTTCACTCGTCTTTGGTCTTGAATTTAAGAGTGTGAATGAGACTGCTTTTGCCTTTTTGTCAATTTGTTCTACTGTAGTTGCAGATGTTGTCAATTTGTGGATTGTTCACAGCTCACATATGTTGTGATGACTAAATACTCACCATTACGAGGACCGTTCATATTGACAGGTGGTGATCATGTTAGTCTGTGTCCATGCATTTAATATGTTATTTATAACTACTTGAAGACCTAATTTACTTTTATTTTGTAAGAATTAAAAGGGTGGTTTTCCTAATTTGCCATCAGCATCATCATTTCAGGAAAATATGAGTCCCAAAATGCATCAGTCGTTGTCTGTGCGCAGGTGAGTATATAAAACTATTGTCGGTAGTGTCCAACTCACCTTCCAAAAATATATTAAATGTACATGAAATAATCACAAATTTTGTGAAATATATCTGCAATGCCGCTTTTTTGTGTGCAAAAATGTTGAATCAGTTATTCCCAAGTTGCGCATAGCTTAGCTTTGTATAACTTTCTGTCATAGCACAGCAAACTTAATACAGCAAAGAAGCAAGTACTTGAGCTAATCTGCTTTCAACCAATAGCCAGTATTGACCTAATTACGTTTACAAAACGAATACGCGCACCCATAATAGATCTGACCTACCTTTATTTTGTTACATATAATTTCTATGTCAGCTTCTTTGCTGTATATAAT
>JAOQGN010333443.1:0-14169 GCA_027564295.1 Himantozoum antarcticum
GGGACTGGGGGGATGGGCGATGACTGAAAAGAAAGAGATGAATGTTTCTTCTCATTCATTTCTTTCTTTCCCACTTCCCTCCCATTATCTAGCTTTTAAGGGGTGGCTGTGAGTCAGACTCGCAATTAGATGGTATTAATAATTATTATTATAATTATTTATATTTTATATTTGGCCTATATATAATAGTATATGTAATATAGTTATATGATTCAAAGTTATTAATACTGATTTTTTAATATTTAATGATAATATTATTACTTAATACTATATACTTATAGGGTAGACTTGTAGAATGGTGTTCGGTAGCCTGCGATCCAAAACCTCAACCACTAACCACCAATATTAGAATCTCAGACTCTACTGAACCCCATAAAACATTACAACCCAATGAATGTAATAAAGCCAGTCCCGCTAACTATAGGCCCGATTGCCGGTGAGCTTTACCGGTGTGCGCTGCAAAATGATGGAATACATAATCGCTAAAGGGGTCCATCATGAAACACCATCATGACTGTCAGAATAACATCCTAGCTAGCTAGATACCAACGTGGATTCTGATCCGGTGATTCTTGTGAAACAGAGTTGATTCAAACGATGGATAAATATTGTAAGAATATTGATGAAAAACTGCAGACTGAAGGTAATGGTAAGCTACTCGTCTTCTCCCAAAGCGTTTGATACTGTGCCACATAAGACTTCTGCATAAACTCTCGGCATATGGAATAGGCCCTAGATGACCAATGTGAAGCCGAATTGCCAAGTGAAGGAAATTAGACGATCATATTACGATGGAGAAAGATCAAAACTGGTGCGAGCAAGATCTGGAGTACTGCATGTTACTGTGCTTGGTCCACTTCTGTTGAATGACATGGGGGAAGAGTTGAGGTCTACATCTTGTCAAACTCTTCGCTGATGACTGCCTTATACAGGCTAATAATACTACGGAAATTTGTGAAGCACGACAGCTAAACCTAAATACTCTGGTTAAATGGTGGGGCACTTGGTTCAGCAAGTTCGCTTGCTCACTTGATTCAATGTGAACAAATACAACCCTCTTACCATAACCAAGAAACATAAAATTGTATCGCCCAATTCTCCTTACCGGTACAACATCAAAAGCGTATCTTGAGAATCGGTTTATGAAGCCATCTATATTGGAGTTAACAGAAGCAATGAACTAGACTGGACTCACCATGCAAAGAAAGTCGCTAACAAAGCAATTGAAGTGCTTCACTTTCCTAGGCAAAATCTAAAAAGATGTGCAGAAAAAGTGAAGATGAAAGCCTACATAACGTTAGTTCGCTCAATACTAGAGTTTGCCAGCAATGCCTGGTCAGCCAGCAATGGGACCCAGGATATGCATGCCAACAACATTGCCCGGAGATGGTGCAGAGACGGGCTGCTAGGTGCAGAGACGGGCTGCTAGGTGCAGAGACGAGCTGCTAGGTGCAGAGATGGGCTGCTATGTGCACTAAAGACGTCTAGTTACTCAAGGGAGACTAAGTGGGCCAAGTGGCACTACACTGCTGTTCTTGGGTACAACAATCATTAATATCCCGCAAAATCTTGTTTGTGGGTGTTTGTACTTACGATTATTTAGCATTATAATCAAGCTATGTTGACTTTTTATGAAACACTAAGTTTGGGCGAGTTTAAAATTTTATGGCCTTTTTGAGTTATGGGAATAGTTCAGGGTAGTCAGATAGACAAGATCAAGACAAGATCTGAAAAGTTTTTGTCCACCTACAGTTGTACCAACTGCCACTACCAACATACTGTGAAAACTCTGGCATATTTTTGTGATAGCCTGCTAAAAGGCTGGTGAATCATAATGCAACTATGTCAGATGTTTATGGTAGAGTCTAATTACTTGAATTGGATCCGACTGCGAGTCACTTAAGAATCCTCTAGTAAACTACTGACTCAATTGATGGTCGACAGTGAACTAACTTGACTTTGACTTGGCCCAACTTAACTTGATGCGATGCCTAGGCATTCGCACTCTATTCAAGATAAAAAAGAAATCCTGGACCTAGACTCCCTCTCCCCCTGCTTACCAAAAATAGGTTAATTGAGCTTTGGATTGACCATTAATGAGAAAGTAGTGAACTGGGTATATTTATTTATAGATTATGTAATAACACATGTATAGAGGTAATCTCGATTAGTGTTTGATATCAGTGTTATCAATCAATGCATAGGAAAGTCTGCACTCGCATAGTACATCTTACTAGCAAATTCCCACAGTGAGTACTCGAGTGATACGTGGGAGAGTACAAAATACAAACTGATAATTATGCAATGTAGCTTTATGCTTTCAACGAAGTAAAAACTGCTCCTTTTATCAAACTCTTACTGAATGATATTGAGACCAGATTCGATACAAATGTTTTTATGCTGCCTGTCAGAGGAAAAATAATATCAGCAATGCGCAGCAGCGTGTTTCTATCAACTAGGTCTTGGTGAAAAAAATAATGGTTATGGTTATAAATAATATGCATGACCAACAAAGACTTGTTCATAGACTACTTGGGGATGCACACTGCTAAATTGCCACTGTCTTTAAATTTTGCAAGTTCACCATACCATTCTCATTTTAAAAAAATGCACCAAGCACATTAATAAAAGCTTGCAAGAACGATAGTCTTGCAAGCAGGATAGAGGCAGGTGCCATTTGCCAACAGGCCCCTTAGCATTGATAGCATGGCATGTACACCAATCGCTTAACCCTTTTTACAAATGAAGTTAAGTGGTATGAATGTGAATCAAATCCGGTACACCTGCACGATGGTCCGTGTCCTCATGTCCTTTTGCTATCTGTGCTCCGTACTACTGTGGTAATCAAGCAGTCATTAGCAACAATTTTGTTCACTCAAAGCTTTGTGCAGTAATAACCTAAAGCTGTCAATGTGGCAACTCCACTGACGTTGTTACTGCTAGAAATGGAAACCATTCCAGTGACTCCTACATTATTAGTAGCCAATTTACTGTGGCACTAACAACTGCGGATAGTGATATAATTATGCTATTGATAGCATGTACTTTTACATATACCTATATCCAAGTTTGTGTCATTTTAATTTCCAGGCCTGTATGTTCGCTCTCAGCTGTTATATTCCAGATCCCAATCCCTCTTCAAAGAGTTTAGCAGTAACCAACTAACTAATAGGCAACTAATTAGCATTTACATGTCCTTTTTTATAGATAGCATGGCTGGCAAGCAAAGGAGACCTAATGCTCAACAAGATAAGACTGAAGTTAGCTGCTGTATCAAATACTTACTCTTCTCTTTCAATGTTTTCTTTTGGGTAAGCTTTACAATGTTAAAATATATTTCTCTTTTTGGTTTTTTTGGTTTTGTTCTATTATATATTTTTGATACACTGTGGCCTGGGAGATCATTTTGAGATCATCTCACACAAGTCACAGTTCCCATTTGAGCTAGATTACCAGTAGCCCATGATATCTTATTAATAGGAAGGCCACCTATTTTTGTTATGTAGCCCTCAGGGCTTTCTGTGTATCTGTGCAGGGCGTGTACTGCATGTAAATGTAGTACTCTTTACTGACGCACTAGAATTGATTGCTGTGTTATCTTTTGCATTCAGTATAATAGAATATCAGATATAAATTGTTATTAAGATTTAAGATTAATAGGCCTACCATACAATGCAAAGATGCTCATTATGGCTTAATTGTGCCACCTTATAAATTTTACCACTTCACTCCAAAAGGATTTCAGGAGTTGAAAGGGTTGGCTGAAGAAATTAGCTGAAATTACCAAAGATGATTCAGTATATTTTTGACAATACTGTCATAGTGCGCTTATTGTAAACTCAGTCCAACTATAATGCCTTCCATTGGTTCTAGTTGATTTTTACTAATTCAACTCATTCCATGGAAATTGCTCAGTAATCTGAAATCTTTTCAGAATTAAAGATTCAAGAATTTTTTCAGAATTATTTCTGAAATCTCTGTAGATTATCAGAAAACTTTCTGCATAAGTAAGATAATCAAGAACTTGCGCTTTGGTTTAGTTTACTGGCACGGTTCAAGGGTGTATCAGGTACTAGACTTGCATTTTATTTACATTTCCGATCATGCTATTCCCAAGTATATCTTCAAGATTTCCTTCTGTTGCAGCTGGTAGGCCTAGGGCTATTGGCTATTGGCTTATGGGCTTGGTATGAGAAGCAGATGTTTGAGAATATAGGCAAGCTGACCGAGTTCTTTGTCGATCCTGGTCTGGTCTTGATCATAGTGGGAGCTGTAATCTTCATCATTGGGTTTGCTGGATGTGTGGGAGCTCTTCGAGAGAATACATGTCTCCTCATGTTTGTATGTTCTATTACAATACTAGCCATATCTATCTCAGGGCTCTCTTCGTAGATTGGGCGGGTCGACAGGAAAAGATAGATTTTTATCTTTTCCTGCCAACCCAACCTCTATATTTTTCTGTCGACTCCACCCAACCTCCAAGGAGTTCCTTGAGAGAGGGCTATTGCAGTACTAGGTCTATATAGTATACAAATAGTAATGGTCCGGAGTACGAATAAATTATAATGATATTTAATATACTTACCACTGCTCAAGTTTGCTGTTAACAATTAATTTTACAATGTTATAGAGAGAAAAGGTGCACTAAAAACGACACACCCATTTCTCATTTGTAGTAATGCAGTAGTGGATATAAGTATAATTATTACTGAGTCTAACTAGAAGATTGAATCAGGTAGGCCTATTTTTGCTAATGATATCTGGCACTCACTTTTTAATCGCTTTTCCATAAATTCGTGTCATAAATTATATACATTTAAGTGAATTATTTGTTTTGGTTTCTTTTGTAGTTTATTGCCTGTCTTGTAGTCATACTACTAGGTCAAGTTACTATCGCTGTGCTGCTGTTTGTATACAAAGACTTTGTAAGTATAGGTTACAGTATGTTCGTGTTAATTAATACGAAATTTCAGACACAAAACATGTCATTTCAGACAAACCCAAGTGGGGAATGTGTGTGTATTTAGACTAATTTTTACAAGATATCGTAGCTAGTTGCAGAGGCATATTATCCTGTCTCGCACCCTTGCAATTGCGAGAGTCAAATCTGGCGAGGGTTAGTTTGAAAGGAGAGAAATGCGAGAGTAGTGTCAAGTTAAAATTAATGAAAACACATTCAATAAACTTTCCCATGTAGGGAGCGAGGTCTGTTTACTGAAAGTGAAACTGATTCTACCAGTTACACTCCCATAAAGTTCATGTAACTACAACATGAGTTTATTATAAATATTGTAGGAGAGATCATTGTGAGATCATAGCCTGTAGATATTCAGTCTTATCGGGTGTAGCCAATTGCGCCGCACAAATAGGATTATACTCAATAGATCTAATGCTGCGTTTTGTTTGGAAGTGAGCTTAGCCATATAATTTAGTCAAAATTAGAAGACATCGTTAATATTGTAAATTATAGTTAGGTTACTGACTAGTCTCAGTCTCACTATATGGCTCTGGTCTCAGTATTTTAGTACCGATAGTACAGTCGTGTTGTAGTAGCTGAACTGCTGAAGTAGTCATCAATCAACTTTGAGGCACTTTGAGTAAGCCAACATGTAATTGTAAGATCATGTAATGTAATGACTAATGTAACTGGATATCAGAATTCAATTCAGTACCCAACCCAACTTGTACTTTAGTTAGTACCACAAGATGGTAGCAGTAGCACCAATTGTTGGCAGCACCTATGTTACTATGTTACTTGTTAGAATTTAAATGAAATTTAATTAAAATGAGGATGGGTTAAAACCTGAAAATGAGATTTCATTAAAATGAAAATGAAAATTATTAAATTTAATATATGCAATATATAAATAAATTTGCAATGTAGACAAAATATATATTTCATTAAATTAAACCATTGATAATTAATTAATAACCATGGAATTAAATAATTCAACTAATGATACCATTAGTTCCAGCGCAGTGTAAGAGATAGAATGATATGTTACACGACCCCATTGGTAGCAAGTAAATTTCAAAGATCAACTTGGGCATTTTTAAAAATCAACTTGGCATTGTGATTTTGACTTGGGCATGTTTTTTCCTCTCTACCTAAAAAAATGTTCCACTGCGCAGGGTTTTCCATCCCAGTACGCCCTTGGCTAGTTAAGTTTTGGCTTTATGCAGTGTACACGGCAGTGCTCAAAGTGTACAGGCTGTAGGAAATCAGCGAGCTTGTAGGAAATCCCAAATACAGACAAATCTTTCATTTTCATAAAGATTTGTATAAAGTATTTATGAAAATCATTTTCATAATTTCATAAATTATTCTTTACGAAAATAAATCGTTCATTTTCATAAATTTTGTATAATAAATCATAAGTTTGCAATAGAGCCCTTAAGAAAACTCCTACACTTTGACCACTGGTACAAGGTTGATTTACTGAAAATATGATGCATCAAACTCCTGAAGCTCCCATATATCATAATTATACCACACTCTAACAACAACATACTCTAGGTGCATTCCATAGCCCCAGGGAAGCACATGTGACAAGTTCCATACAGCCCAGCATACAGCACAGCCAATTCATCACATAATCATGTTTCAATGAAATCTGTGTCATGCCTTCACATTTGGTGAAGGCATAAAGCTACCACTAGTTTAGTAGTTTTATTAATTATTGCTTTATGGGTGAAGGTAACGAATGCCTATCATTGCCTACTATAACACATGATGACACTGCTATAAACGTGTGGTTAAAAAAGCTATTGAAATCTACATAACAAAAAAAAATTTCAACCGCAACAAAAATTGCTCACACCCACCTACTAACTGTACTAACTGGCTAGTCACTGTATTTGTGAGCTAATGTGTGGCACTGTATAACAGTGATGCAATTACAGTTTACAGCTGATTGCAGATAATTCATCAGCATATTTTACTAGTATGCAGGCTGAGAATACATTTCAGTCATACAGGATACATCTCATCTCAGTCATACTGATAAACATGACAGTCAATGCTTATCAGTCCCTGACTGCTGCTTGAAAATGCAATTGAAAATGAAAAAATTGAAAATGTTTGCTAGATACAGACATTATTTGTTTGCTAAAAGGTACAATAGAATTATCATATAATGCCTATTCATAATATAAAGTCTAAACACCATACCAACTATAAATAAAAGTATCCCAAGTGAGATGTTCTAATCTAAAACTGTTACCCAGAGTTGACAGGTGCCATGCCTATATAATACATATATGTGTCTTGATAACATGATTGATTGTAATCCCATTTAATAATATGTATCTATGCATACTATTTAATGGTATGTAACTATGCATGCATTGCTTGTTAGTTGTTACTGGCCCCTTACTGACTGGAATGAACATAACAATCAGCATTTGCAATATTATTATGACATGCTTGTCACCCAGCCCAATCCCTCCCTTACCCACATTTCCTTTTGAATTTAGTGACATAATTATTTATGTACACAATGAAGACCTCTTTACATGCAAGCTGCTAGCAAAAGATAGCTACTAACTATAACTAGCACATGTCCGTCCTATGGCTTACTGCTGTTCCCAACTCTAGTACAGCAAATATGATTAATATATATTGGATTCTGGATTGTGCTAGAGCTAGTTGTAGGTTACTTATATTGTCCGATATAATAATATACAACATTGCAGATGTTGAAATGTCACCCATCACTTCTACAGACTATAATATGTAGCCTACATCTAATAGGCTATATACTTGTTGCCTGATTGCAATTTCAAACATTCATATATGATTTATATCATGCTAGATGAATTATTGTGACCCACATTTAGTTACCGTACTATTTGCTTGAAGTTGGCAGTGCAGTGCTATTTAGCTTGGTAACTGAGTGAGCTTTGTGAGCTCTAGATACTCAGTGTTTCTTTCCCAGTCAATTTCCACAATACTTTGTGGAAATGATAGCATCATAGATCACAACTGTCGGGAGACAAAAAAGCTGTGTAAACTTGTTGTAAAATATATAAAATTAGTTTCCAAGTATTATTTTATTATTGGGATATGATCAGACCATGGAGATATTTTCCCCAAAAGAACTCTAGGGGAAGATAACGATGGATTTAACTTAAAAAACTCAACACGAAACCCACCCATGGTTACTCAAGCACAACTGACCGTAACTGATGAGATGTTGCGCTGCTGCGGGATAATCGGTTTTAATATTCAAATTTCGCTTTTGGTCGCAGATAGCCGCTTTTTAATATTCTGAGTGTTACATTTTAGGCGGAAGTTTTAACTGTTAACATTCTGGGTGTTAATTTTTAGGCCACATGGTTAAATGTCACCCTTTTATTAATCTTTGATGGCTTTCCAAATAATACCAATGCCATTCGTTAATAATTCTGATCCCAGTCTATTCTATTCAAAATCTGATATTCCATCTGTTACTGGGTTTGTTTATCATAAAGCTCCTTTTGGCTGTCTTTGCTCACATCCTGTCATGGGACAATATGTAATATTATGTAATGTAAATGGGAACAGCTGGTTGGCACTGCTGGTTTTAGCAATAGTAACAGACTATATAGATGACATGCTAGTAGTTGCCTACTAGCTGCCTACTAGCTGCCTACTAGCTGCTATACTAACTAATTTCTCAGTGTCATACTCAATATATTTATTTGTCTTCTGCAAATTGTCCAGGTTGAGGAGAAGGTGGTTACAGCTCTCGGCTCATATATTAAGAGATACAGAGATGATGACGATCTACAGAATATCATCGATTGGATGCAAGACACATGGGTAAGATTAACTTGCAACAACTAAAACAGTGCATGCTAGCGGCGAAGTCTAGCAGCTCTGATGTGATAGTATTGCCCCTTCTGGTTCACCAAGAAGCCGCTATGTGATCTTGATTCATGCCATATCAGAGAAAGTTTATATTGTACATGCAACTACTGTAAATTCCAGTAGTTGTACTTTTCCAATCCACTTGTCTGCTAGATGAGATAAGATGTGTAACAAGGTGGTCTGACTATATTGTAATTCATGCTATTTCATAATGATACTGATGTGCATTTGGATAATGCGTTTACATAATTATATTTGTTTTGTTATTATTTTGTGGTTTACGTTGCTGCCAGTACAGTTGATTAATGTTATGATTACAGTTGCGCTGCTGTGGGATACAGTCCCCTGATGATTGGGACAGTAATGTATACTTCAACTGTACATCCTCACCTAGCAGGGAACAGTGTGGGGTACCATTCTCTTGTTGTAAAACTGAAGATGTAAGTGATTTAGCAAATACTACAATAAATTAGTCAATCAATTGTGTCCTAGAATGCCTCTTAATTTCTGCTAGTTGATAGAACAGGAACACATGGACAAACAACACTTCTTCCAATGTTTGGCTGACCTCTGCTCTGCAACTGACTGTCTGCGATCATGGGGTTCATGACTCTCATAGGTTTGTCTTTGGGTGGGAGGCACGGGATTGTCTTCTCTAAATGTGGTGAAATGATAATAATTGTGTATAATGATGCATCGTGATGGTTGAGATAATACATGAGATAGTTGCGTAAAACTTGTGCTATGTACAATATAACAATAATATATTATTATGTAACTGTATTGTAGCCTGATGCTATAATAAACTTGCAATGTGGATATGATGTCAGAAGAGAAGAGAATGTAAGTTTAATATGCAAAATGTTTTTCTTTGTTGGCCGTGAATAAAACTGCTGATATTTTTGCCAATATTTGAGTAATAAAACGAGAACGTTTATTGATATGAGTAATAAAACAGAATGTGTCATAGATTAGGTCGTAAACCATAATATATTCTCATTTTATTGTTTCACTGCATTACAATCACTAATTTAATATTTCTCGAGTGTTCTCCATCTGAACTGAAGACTTGTTCAGGTATGTTCGGGTATCTCGCCTTATTCAGGTGTGTCTAATGTTCAGGTATCTCGCCTTCCAATGATGCTCTTAGTTTGTGAGCAGTTCCTATTGTAAATGTCAATAGACTTTGTCAACCGTATTGACATCACTAAGCGACCTAGTAAGACTTATATTAAATTCCGGTTAGTCAATATAGACATTTGAAGTGTAGATTTCAATCTGATCAAATACATTACCACCACTTACTACGATCAGTATTGATTGAATCAAATGCCGTTATTATTTATCATAATAGATTAATGTTTCTGCACCTGATTATGATTTCAACTTACCAATACCTGTAAGTTCAATGGAAATAGCTTTTATTGTTAACGTTTTGAACCTAGTTATACACGATATGTTTGATATCATGTCCAAGTCCAACCCAGCTTGAGGTGAGCATAGAGAGCAGGTCTCAGCTAGGCTGCATCCTGGCAATTGCGATATATCTAGCCAATCGAATGAGAGCCTCTTGCAACATCAAGTTACTGACTGTTCTGTTGTCAAAAGTATGCAAACACTTTTTCTCATGAAGATGGATTAAGTTTAAAACGATTAGAAGTTTTAAGGTCTGGCAACCATATTATTATAGCCCTAGTCAGCTTCCTGTCAAATATTTTGATTTAAACCGGATTTAAATTACAACTTATAATTATAGTTATGGTATTATGCATTAACGTATAATTAGTACAGATAATGTGCCTTTCAAATTTTTATTCTAGAAAGCCACCCAGGGTGAGCACATATATACAACAGGTTGTATTGATGCTTTCAATACTTGGGTTAACCAGAACATGATCCCTGTGGCTGGTACAGCTGTTGGTGTAGCCATTGTAGAAGTAAGTATTTATTATAGTTTGTGAAATCAGAACTACATTGTTATAGCAATGCCAATGGTATCTGCTTAGTAAATCATGACACCTCATGTCAATTTCTATATACATGCCTTGAATAGCAACACCAATGCCATATTGTACTAGACCTGCATATTAGATTTTCAGTTTCTGCATGTTTGTTTGAATTTTTATGGAGGTACTGGCTGGCTGGATTTTTATGGAGATACTCCGAGCTTGCCTAGTACCTACATGTAGATAGTTATCTATAGCTTAACAATACTAGCTTGACTAAACGAGTGCATGGAGGGAATGCTGTATGACATACCAACTGTCAATTGGGAAACAAGACATTGTGTGCTGGCACACATTTTATCGTATGATTGTTTTTGTCACCCGCAGATACTTGGAATTTTCCTCGCATATCGTTTGAGATCTCAAATTGAACGGGATGATGTGCAGAGGGCACGGTACAGAAAGTTGGCCAGACGTACTTAAGCGTCGAGCTTTACTGATAGATCCGTCCCAGCACTGGTATACATTGGTGCTTGCTGTTAACCCATTTCCTTCTGTGCTAATATTTGTGATCTGGACTCAAACTTCAATATTTTACTGACATAACGTTTGCAATGTTTCCATAGTGTAGATATTTTCTTTTCCAGCTGTTGTAGCCTAACCATTTCTATGGGTTCACTCACATGCGAAGCCCGTGCTAGAATGTGAAAGTGCATCCTGTCCATCCTGCTTTGTTTACAATATTGTTGTAGCAGTGATAGCATTGTATTGGCAAGATTTGTTTCTCTCAAAATCTGTTAACTACAGTAAGATGTAACCATGTAATGTAGTAGCTAGCTTACTTCAGTAACAACCTGCGCTATGCTCAGGGGCGGGTTTAGAGGGGTGCCCAAAAAGCCATGGCTCCTTACAAGCCTTTCTTACAAGAAAAAAAAATGAAACAATAATCAACTAAATCTATTACGAAAATAGTATGATTTATTCCCCCTATAAAGGGGACAACGCCAAATTTTGGAGTTTCAGTCCGAGTTTAAGCTAGCATGGCTTACCAAACCACTTGTATTGTATTAGGAGTTATGTGCTCCCGAATCAGCGATAGTAAGCTGATGGGATAGCCTTACCTGTTTTCTGCAGCCGCGCCTGGCTACGCATGTTACTATAATTTCAGCATCTATGTAATTTCAGCAAATTGTGCAGTTGGCAAATTGTGTTCAAAATTACCTTTCCTTACTAGTAGAAAGATTGCACCCTAAAGATTGGTGTTCCTGATCACTAATACTAATCTCGGTCTCTCAAAGCTACAACGGTGGCATCATACTATACTATACAATGATGTGTAATAAACTCTCAAACACCCACATTACAGAATCGGCTTGCACATCTGATATTTCTTATTTCTATTACTTGTACCGTTTGTATTTTTCATTCGTTGCAGATTCTGGGTATATGCTTCGCTCACCAAATTCGACAGGATATCTTTGCTCAAAAAGCCAAATGGAGACGACGGTGATGTTAAAGTACTTTTTTTATATATTTTTCTACCACAATCATTCTACTAAATTTAGCATTCTAACAAGTAACATTTGAAAGAAACAAGCTCAGAAATTGACACTGTCCATTCGTTATCGAGTGGCTATCATTGATACCGATTATGTTACCATGTTTTTTTTTAATTTATATACTGTATTTGATAACAGACATCATTTTTAAGCTCTTAATACAAGATTTCCCCTCTGATGATGACAATCTTACTTCTCCCGTTTTTGTAACACTGTAATAAGATATTTTGTGTTGTATAACCCTTCGTTATGCATCAACTACATGAAAAGATATACATTATTATTCCAACTAGTGTTCATTGACTCTTGATCCGCAGTACATGCTGAGCGTAATGTTTGCTCTTGAACTCAATCCATTGTACATAGTCTAGCAGCTTATGTTGAAGCTCTTGCTCTGTAGGGTAAGGCAATTCCTAAAACAATAAGAACATTCTGGCATAGTATCATTCAGCGAGCAATTACCAATTAATATGGCGTGACAAGTTCAAAGTAGTTCAAAGAGTTTAGAGTAGTCCAGGCTACTATTTCTGGTATTCCTTGGTCATGGGTAATACTGATAAAAATGACACGGGAGAAATCTCAAAACTTTGTAGAATTATTATTTGCATAACAAAATCACAGGTTGCTTCAGTTTTAGTCTTGAATACTGTTTCAACCTCGTGAGTTGGTTGATGCACAACAATGATGCAACTCCTCTCGGCAACGGGACGTATAAGCAATTATGAGGAAGGACTATAAGGAATAATTGTGAGTGAAGGTACCGATTAGTGTTGTAGATATGAATCTTCAAGTGAGGACATCGGGAATGTGTAGAAACCATGGTTTTAATCAGTATTTCACCCAGTCACTGCAAGGAACAGATTTCCACATGTGCTCAACTTACTAGCCATTTTTCCTTGGCAATCAACAGATCCTAATCATAAAAATTCGTCACAAACGAACTTGCCTAAAACTAACAGTTTCAGTATTTATTATGCTACTTGAAGGCACAAAAAAAACATTGGCAACTAATTGAAGACAATCTTACAAGCTTGTGGTTTTGCGTAGATACAAAATTATAAATTAATAAAATGATGATTGTACATGTATATAATGCACCTGCCTTCTCTTTCATGTTGTTTAGCGTACTCTCATTGCAGTGCTTGAAGAAGAATTGCTTGGACAACAACAAACAATCGGCACCATTGCTTATGACTGAGAAACTTGGCTGATTAGCAAATATAGCAGAAGTAATTCCCTAAAACAGAAAAACAAATTCAAAGCCAGATTCAGTCACCATGCCATGATTTATAAATAACTACAAAACTGAATAATGACAGTATCATCATAATTTGGATCTCCAATTATGACTTGGATCTCCTATGTCAATAATACTGTTAGTCGTGCAAAATAGAGACTACATATATATATATCTTCGCTACTCTTCATTCGGTGCCTCAGGAAAGCAGTTAGTATTCATTTTATGAATATGATTGTGTCAGTCATTTTACACAACTACTGTTAAATATATTATCCGTCTTTGTGTAAGAAGGACAAGAGCCGTTCACAATCACTGGCTAACAAATGCAACATGGCTCTCAAACGTCTCAATGTAGAACATTTAGTGAATAAGCGCTTTTTAAGTTATTGTAGCTCAATCTTAAAATATGATAATCACCCTCTGAAAATTCATCCTTGGTAGCAATAATATACATTATTTATTATGTGACATATAGATATTAAGTGACATACATAATTATATATATATAATAATTGTACTAGCATTAAAAAATGCTCAGAATACAATAGTAGAGTACTCAATACTAAGTAATAA